>BJBW01004507.1:21441-106456 GCA_004320125.1 Scolopax mira | reverse complement strand
AGTTCCCTCAGCCTCTCCTCATAGGACTTGTTCTCTAGATCCCTCACCAGCTTGGTGGCTCTTCTCTGGACACATTCCAGCACTTCAATATCCTTCTTGTAGTGAGGAGCTACAAGATTCTGGGCCCCAGAAGAACCTGCAGGTGAGCAGATGCCAGAGAGACAAGCAGAGAGAATCCCCAGAACTCTTCACCCATTCCCTTTTCACATGCTCTCCCTTACACCCTTTACTTGCACACTTCAGCCTATGAGCAGCTGCTCAACAGACACCTGAAACAAGCCCCTGACTCAGGAAGACACACAGAAGTATTTCTCTTTTCCTCCTCCCTCCAATCTCCTTCCCCCTTATCTTTAAACCCCAAGGATACCAGCAGCCTACGAACACTTTTAAAAAAAAAAAAGTACGGTATCTGCAGATCTCAGGCATGGTACAACGGCAACGAATCGCTTCCATGTTAAAAGATCAAGGCAGCTTTAAAATGGAGGCCAAAGCCTGCAGCAGATACCATCATAAGATTTTTTTAGGCTACAGTTTATTTTACGATATGTCTTAAAATGTCCCTGTCACTTTTTACAGCCAGTGACCTTCATTTAACTCTGCCAAGCTTTACGATTTAAACCAAGATGCAAAACACCATCCCCACATCCACTGCTCATGCTGTGCCTGCCTTGGGCTCTCCCTTTCCATACCCAAACACACTTTTACCCAGCAATTGCCCACAGGAGCACCGTTCTTGCCATACCAAGCCCCACACCTCAGCCAGCATCTCCCACCAGCTCCTTGCCTTAGCCCCCGTGTGACATTGCATCTCCAAACAGCCCAATTACCCTCCCCAGCTCATTCTACACTCTGGTATATACTGTATGTTTTCCAAAAACAAGATCCTGATACAAGCAAAATATATTTGCCCGAGCCTCACACGGAATAAAGGCAGCAGAGGAAATTTCCATTTAGGAGATCCCAGTGCAGCCTCCTGCTAAGCAAAGCGTTTTGCTGAAGAAAGACTTGGCCTTTGGAGAACGGCGATAATGGGAGGGAATGAAGGATATCATCCAAACACAACAGCAACGCGGCGAGGTGCGAGGATGAAGGATGGAGCTCCCCTAGAGCAGATGGTGCAGATGTTCCTTCTCATCCGTCTTCCATATGTTCCAACTCAAAACCAAGCAAGTCTTCAGTTTTGCTGGGGTTGCACACACCAGGCATAACGCAACAGGCACCAGAGCATCGCACCACCGCCTGGGACAGTGGCTCTCCCTGCTCAATGTCACCCCATGGTGACATTGGGTCCCTCAAGGGGTCATTGTGCCAGGCGAGAAAGCTTTTCTCCCATATTACCTCTGCAGATGGCTGGAGGCAAAACTGACTCTCAGCTCCAGGGATCTGCACACAGGTGGGATGGAGGCTATGCCACGGCACGAGGGGAATGCTGGCTGCCAGCACCAGCCACCGCTCCACTGGCCAAGAATCATCAGTGGCTTCCTTATTTTTCAGGAGGACAGCAGGTAACTCCTGACCCATCCCACCCAGCAGTAAGCAGCCATCCAACCCTGCCAGGAAACAAGGGAGACAAAATTGAATATAAACCCCCCACAGCACAGACCCCGTTTTTAATGCCTGCTTCTCATCACCAGGCAGCCGGTGACAGAGTTGAGCAGCAGTGTAATCCGACTTTAATTGATGATGAGAATATTCATTTGGGCTCAGTCCAATTTGGTATACTTAATACCTTGTGCCTTCTCCACACGGATCGATTTTTGCATTGGGTTTATGAGGGGTAATTAATATTCATTCAGAATTAAATAGAATAAGATTCTCAATGCATGAAGATGTTTATTATTTATTCATATCTAAAGCTTGTTAGATTAATCTATTTTAAATTACCGCATGCTGCCAGGCACAATTATTATAATTTATTAGGATAATTTCAGTGTTTTATTTCCCTCTGATGCAACCTTGCAGAAGGTGTATGGTGTTTCTTGAATGCCCCCATAAAGCAGCTTGTGCTGCTGCTAATAGAGCTGCAGCTCAGCAACTAACACCCCCACCTCCAAAGGGGTCAACCTCCATGTCAGGCATGTAGTCCATGCTAATTAAAGCAGATATCCTGAGGTATAGAAAACCTTGCATCACATCTGAGCATGGGGTGGGGGGTGCATTCATTTGTGGCAGCACACTAGAAAAAAAAAAAATTATCTATGATGACTTAGTCCAAAAGATGCTCAATAATGAATTGCAATAGGTGGCTTGGGCAGTTGAAGGTTACCACATAGGGCCTATCCCAGCTGAGAAATGTAAAGTGATGGGCATGCTTGGTACCTCCAGGACCTGCCTTTGGCCACTGAAGAAAACCCTGAACATCATCTTCCTGCCTCTGTGTCTTGAACATGAGCAGCTCCTCCTAAGACTTCACAGGAGTGGTACTTACAGCGAGGGGAATGTGGAAATAAAGTCTTCAGCTCCATGCTGTGCGAAAGACTTCACCTAATTTCTTTTAAAAAAACCCTATATATTTGCTTAAAAGCTGCAGTTACCATTATTACATTTAATTGATACCCTCAGGGACTCAAAATGAGACAAGCTTTTATGAAATTTAATTATTTTCCACCAGGGCTTGGAAGGTAAAGGTACAATTACAGCAGCAAGGGCCACTCCTCGCTGCGAGGGAATGCCAGCATCCTTGAGAGTCCAACAGCAGTGCCAGTCGCTGCGCCCAGATCTCTGCTGCACATCAGCCTTTGCCTCCACCACAGTAGCTGCAGAGTGCTCATTTTAGCCCTTAAAAAAAAAAAAAAAATTAATCAGACCGATTTGATTTGACAACAGACCAAATCGCTCCATGTATGAATCTGTTATAACTACAGCAAATGTTGCTTCATTCACTGATGTCCTTCCAGCAACACTAGAGCAAGCAGACACCAAGCAAGGTGCAGACGCAAGGACACCCCCATGCCTGAGGAGCATTTTGGGCAAGTCCTTCTTACCACATCAGCATAACACTTGCATGATTGACTGCAAATCAACCAATGGATACATTGATTTGCATCAAGCCCCCAACATGGACATGGACCTGTTGGAGTGGGTCCAGAGGAGGCCACAAAGATGATCAGGTGGCCGGAGCCCTTCTGCTGTGAGAACAGGCTGAGAGAATTGGGGTTTTTCAGCCTGGAGAAGAGAAGGCTCCAGAGAGACCTTAGAGCTCCTTCCAGTCCCTACAGGAGAGATGGGGAGGGACTCTTGATCAGGGAGTGGAGAAATAAGAGGAGGGGGAAGGGTTTTAAACTGGAAGAGGGGGGATTTAGATGAGATATTAGGAAGAAATTCTTGACTGTGCAGGTGGGAGACACTGGCTC
Organism: Scolopax mira; assembly: GCA_004320125.1. Classification (NCBI taxonomy): domain Eukaryota; kingdom Metazoa; phylum Chordata; class Aves; order Charadriiformes; family Scolopacidae; genus Scolopax; species Scolopax mira. Next base: position 103,103 of record BJBW01004507.1, on the reverse strand, counting down.
AGGTTGCCCAGAGAACCTGTAGCTGCCCCATCCCTGGAGGGGTTCAAGGCCAGGCTGGATGGGGCTTTGAGAAACCTGGTCTGGTGGGAGGATGTCCCTGCCCATGGCAGGGGGTGGGAACTAGACGATCTTTAAGGTCCCTTCCAACCCAAGCCATTCTGTGATTTTATGACACTTGTATTACATCTCTTTAAATAATATTTTCTCACCTTTGAAAAAGTCCTCCATTTATCCTGGTGCCCAGGGAAGAGCTTCCAATGTGCTGATGCAGGAGGAATGGAAGAAGAGAGCCTGCTTTGAAACTCTCCCCAGCTGAGCAGCTGCGATACCCACAGCACGCCTAATGGTTTCTCCCCCCCTCCCATAATGACCGTACAGTGCAAACTCTTTTGAACTGAGCTGCTTAATCAGAATCTCCAGAGAGTAAATGCAGCCACAAGGAAAAAAAGGCCCAAAACTTTTTACTATAAAAAGAAAAAAAGACCTCCTTTACTCCTGTGAGTAAAACAAATGATTTTCTAACAAAGAATGTCCTGAGGACAGGAAGACAATGTCGTGCTTTTGATGCTACAATGCTGTACTTGAGATTAATGCTTTCACAGTTAAGATTTTACCCCAATTATAAACATTCCATAGCAAGCAACAAAATATATTTTAGTCTTCTCTAATAGCAGACGAAATTTTAGCTATTTTTTGACTGCGAGTTTTCAGATAGAGAATTTAGGGGCAACCTAACAAGATGATATCAGTATTCCTTTCATCAAATGTCTATTATTTGAATATTATCCTTTTGTTATTTAGGGCATGCCCTATCTGCTCTAAGCAAATAATATCAGGGCATTTACATTTTTTTTTGCCATTTAGAGCAATCTCCAGTTTCTTCTACTTTGATGGGTGACATGTTGGTGTCACAGGGCCCAGTCTCCCAACAGGGAAAAAGCTGACCATTAAACTTTGATCCAACCAATACTACACTAACACTGCAGTCTCCCCATAAGACTCAGAAAAGGAAACATTTAATTTCTGTGAATAACCAGATTATGGTTCTCCTCTGCAGCCTGAGGGAGAGCCAAAGAGCACACACATTTGCTGCACGTTGAAGCCTTACGTTTATAGTGAAATAACCAAAAAAACAGAAGCAACAACACTTACACCAGCAGAGAGCCAGAGCATGGCATCCCTCACCCTCCTTAAGTCCTCAGACTTTTCTCGAGAGTCAAAGTCCTGGCTTTTAACTCATGTGGCTTATTTTTCCTCTGGGATGTTTGACCAAGCAAATACAAAACAAGTCCAATATTTTTGACACCCAGTAAGCTGTTATTTTAAACACAGTTTCAATAAACTACAAAAGTTGATACTGTTAGAGGCTTGAAAATATACGATCTCATTAAAAAACGCTGGCACTTCGAAAGATCTCTGGTGGCCAATCACAGCTTGCAGAGGGCTGTAATTTATAACTTTGATCCCCACAGCTAAACCATTTAATCTGATAATAAACATCAATCACTGATTTTTATTGCACCATTTTGCAGTCTGAGCAGAAAACCTTGCTCTTGCGGACAAATTAGGCACCCCAAAGTGACTCTTGCAAATAAATACCGACTTTAATATTCAGCAATATAATTCCATGGGATCAATTTTTTATTTAAGCACTACTGGAGCTAGGAAAAAGTTTGTTATTACAAAAATATCTACAAAGGCAACTCAGTGCAGTGTAACAGCATCTGGCGAGCAGGAGCCTGCCTCTCTAGCAGCTCAGTGACAACTCGTACCTTTACCTCTGTTACAGTTGTCATCAGAAAGTTATTAAGTGTGTCCAGATATTCTGCATGACAGTCCATAACTCACCATTAAAAATGATGCGAGATCCCATTATGTTTCCATGCAGCCTCTCTCGTTGGCTCGAGGTACTAATCCACCATCTACCACTCAATAGCAGGGGAAATGGAACGGTCAGGCGTAATACATCGTGCAAGCGGATAACTGCCAGAAAAAATAAATCAGATGGAGCCCATTAATACATAATGATGCCAAACTACTATTAACTCAAATACTCTTTCCGAACCAGAGAGCTATTTAAAAAGTAACTGAAATAATGATTTTTCCTTTGGACACATCGAACATCATCATTGCTTAATGCTGGATTTTTGCATTCAGTGGAACACGGCAGTTTGTCAGCATGCTTTCTGAAATGTTCTTCTATAAACCAATACTTTCTAATAAGGATATAGAATAATTAAGTTAAATTATTTATAAAAGGCCCAGTCCAAGAAGAGACAAAAGGTTAAGAACATAACCTCTGCCTCAGTCTTCTGAAAGAATATCTGCAAGAATCAAGCAGGTAGGGAGCAGCGAGAACATTGGTATCTGATGGTTACACTCTTTTAACAGGACTACCTGGGATTCTGCTTCAGAGAAGGAATGCTAAATCTAAATTTTGTTGTCCAAAAAGTCACAATAAGATTCTGATCTTTAGGACAAAAAAGGTCATTTTTGTCTACACTTACCACTTATTCTTCTCCACAGAATGAAAAGATAAACAAAGGAGTAGAGCACAGAATATTTGTCTTGAGACAAGTACTAGGAAGGACTGAAATGGACTTTTACATCAGGTTTTTAAACCAGCACTCTCACGGGAGCCAGAGAAATCTGAATGGGTGTAAACTATTCCCCTTGTCAACCCAACAGCCTTGCAAGATGACCCCAGGAGGAGCTCAGCCAGCCCAGGGACCCAACAACCAGCCCCAGTCAGGCTTGGCCTGTGACTATTGTGAAAGCTTGGCCATCATGATATGCAGACAGAACGTGTATATGCAGGTCAAAACTCAATCAATTGATATATGTGGATCTTCCTTAATTATCCCCCCAGAGCATACTCAACTCCAAGGAGCTTTGCTTACATGAAAAAAATGCATCACCTTTGTTCCATGCAAGGAAAATAAATGAAGGCACTTAAATTCATGCCTTTTGGTCTTGCAACTCCATGAATACATTTTGGTTACTGATTAAAAGTACGGAGCTACTCAAAGCGAACTTTCCAGTTGTCTCCTGTAAACCCTCCAGTGTGTATATAAAATAGCTTTAACAGAGACTCACATCAGCAATTTTGTAAGTGTTGCATTAAATCCAGACGGTGTTTTTCATCTCAAGACAAAAAAAATGCATATTAATCCACCAGCAAAGCAATGCATTGAGAATTTTAAACATTTCTGTCAGTATCGGTAAAACCATAATACATTCTTTGCTAGATGAGATACTGAATCATTTTGGTTCATTTGGAGGCCATTTGCTAACTTTATTAGGCAATATTCAGATGATGGATATCAAAAGGATATTCACTGTAGAAACAGGCTTTGTTTCTGAAGACAGTAATTAGGTTAACCTCATGAATAAACCCTTTATATCAGCAGCCTGTACAAAGTGAAAGCAAAAAAATGCAGGGGAAAATAAGAAAGGAAGAAAAAATAGTTTCATGCAAAGCAAAAACCATCTATGCATAGTACTCTCCATCTGACACTTTTAAAGCAATTTATATGTGAAGAGAAATCCCACTGTTGTTGATATTCCAACATGTACAGCTATAGTGTTATAGAAGTGAGCATAATGCCATTATGGCCATATGCTATGATGCATGTATAAAATTATTAATCTATCATCCAGTGGTTAAAGCAGACCCAGCCCCAGGTGGAAGCATTGCTCCTGAGCAACCCCACTCTCCTGGGCAGACAGCAGTGCCCCAGCCCTGCTGCAAGGGTTTCCTACATACCCAGGGAGCGTTCCAGGGCTCCTGTGACAAGTCTTGATGATGACAACTGCCCTTCCCTGCTGGTGGGCTGAAGCCAACCTAAAAACCAGTGTAGATGTGTGTTGTGGGTGCTGGGATGAAGTTACCTAGCAGCGGTTTCCAGAGGTGATAACCAAGTGGAGCTTTTACTGGCTGCTCCTGGAGCTGCAGATGCTCAGCTGAATCTGGAGGCTACCTAAGTCAAGAAACTCAGCATTACCCACCCAAGGGGCTTTTTGTACATCAACAGCAGGCTTCAACCAAAACTGCAGACAGTGCTTTGCCTCTTTACTGCAACACCAAGCAATGAGCCACAAACACTTTCACACGTTATATACCTTCAGAATAAGTTACTAGAAAGATGCTAAGGATAAAAAGGGATGAAGATGAAAGTTTGTAAAATTTTCGAAGGTAAACTTAAGTTAAACTGATACAATTTGGCATAATTTAAGCAGTCTAAATGCAAGCTAAGAAACATTATACTCAGTAGAAGAAAAGCCCTCAGCTAACCCAATCTCTCTCTGCCATTATGGCTCAGGGGCTACAGCAGGAGCACACCAGAAGCTTTGCATGTAGCAGCCACCTTTGTGCCAGCATCAACACTATTTGCACAGCCAGGATCTCATACCTACACTTATTTTTGGCTGGATTTTTTTTGTTTGTTTTAGCAAAGCAAATAAAGCAGATATAGAAGGATGTGGAAGAAGTGGATATTAGTCAGAAGTGGGACTGAGAAAAGCAGACCCACTGTGGTTTCCACTGGCTTTCAATGGCTACTGCCAGTACCAATCGACCTGGTCCTGAAGGTCATATTGCCTCAATATCCAGAGATTTGACCTGGAAAATTCAGAATGGAAGGCAAAGAACAGAGGCAGTAAAGAAAAAAGTTGAATCCCCTTTGCATCAGACTGTTCATTCAATGAATATCTACCCTTTCACCCCAACTTCCACTTCTAGCAAGGTTAACTCCAAAACAAGTAAAAAAAATTAAAAACCTCTAAGCGAAATTCAAATAAGGTCAATTTGACATCTTAGCATGGGCTGAGGGCAATAGCACATTGCCAACAGGCTTGTAACCCAGTAGTTTGACATAGTACAACATGCATATTGCACTGTATAAAACTGATTAGCATTAAAAACTAAGGGCCAATATAACATCAGCAACCTGGTCTAGTGGGAGGTGTCCCTGCCCATGGCAATGGGGCTGAAACTAGATGATCTTTAATGTCCCCTCCAACTCTAACCATTGTATGATTCTATAACAGCCAACCTGCTGTGCAGTGGGGATGCAAGTTTAGGATACTTCAAAACCAGAGAGATAAAGCGTGAGTTGGATGTGCATCTCCTATTCATAGTCTGCTATTGCCCTGAAAGTCCCAAAACAATTTCAGGACACAGAGTGCTCCGAGACAGGTCACCTCTGCTGTTACTCACTCATTTTAAGGGTCATTACAAAGGGTCTTAAGAAAGAGGTTATTTGATCGTGACTCTCCCTTTCAGCAGAACAAAGCATTATATTTCAGCACCAACAATGAGATATTTTTCCTCAAGTCAGCTTTAAAATAATGTTGACATTATAGTCAATACATTATATATCACTATATTTATGTCAGATCCTATTGGCATAAAAATAAATCAATCTAAATGCATAGCTCTTGTATTTAAATGAATCCTGGCAATGCCGTATCTTTCCTTCAATTTTCACTCAGCTTCTCATATGTGTATCAATCATCTCCGACAGATTTCATACACTGGGATATCACCTCTAGTCTCACTAAAGACTATTTTAAGTGAATTATATATACAAAGATTGGAAAAATCTGCTTTTGGGAGCTCTTTTTATAAGCAATGTAGTTTCTGATAGCCTAACTATCACAAGTGAGGTTTTACTCTTAACCCCATATTCAATGAAGGTCTGAAATGCAGGATTGTAAATGAGGGTCACCCCAAATCAGCCAGCTCACATTAAAGCAATGGCAAAGCCAAAAAGAAATGGTTTTTCAACTCAGGTCAGCAGGATTGATTTGCTTAGAAATACTGACTGGGAGAGATGGCCCAACAGCCATGCAAAACCATCCAGCATGGAAGAGGCCAATGGGAAACACTGCGCTTTAAGAGACAATTCTGCAACAGACCTCATCTTGGTCAACAGATCTAAGCTGATTTATTCCCACTGCTATGTTATGGAATAAGGCCCAAAAAAATATGTATCTAAAAATATAAAATAATTTCAATAAACAAAAAAGTAACAATCACCTGTAAGACATTCCCTGGCTCATGAACAAAGTAGAATTTCGAAAAATCTTTAAGTATTTAGTATTAAGTAGGTTAACCAATTTCCAACAAGTATTTAAGTGACACCTGAGATTTTTGCATCAATTTACAACAGCTGTAAGTGAGCCATTTTACCCCAGCTGCTATAAGGCAGTTATTTCACTTACCTTAATTTGAAGTGGCCAGTTATGTTCAATCATCATTTCAGCTGACAAGAGAAATGCAGGATGCCAACTCCACTATTTCTGAATTACTGACATTAACAGCTGTTTTATATCTACAGACAGAGCTTTGTAAATATGTAAAGAAGTCAATTAATTAAGATACTATAGTAACATAGATTTTAATAATTTGAGGAACAGCCTGATGTTTGCAGATCTGCAGATGCTCTATAAACATACCAGAAATAGTAAAATTTGCTTGTTCAGAGGAAACAGAACAGGAATTATTTCCTTCCTTCTTTTTACTGGAAGGCCCTACCTTTTGCTTGCAGAACAACGAGATTTCTACAGACATTCTAGGACAGATGAGTAGGATTTCTTCCAAAGGTTAGGTCCAGATACAGGACCCAGATGAATTCTCTCCAGTGGCATCTTTCCGGCTGGATCACACAAAGCTGCACCCCAAAACCACTCAGTAACACACTGAAAGATGCACCAGTCTCCAAAACAATCTATTCCAAGGCCAGCAGCATAAGCAACATGGACTGAATGACTCCCAAGGAAACAGAGAAGACTAAGAATTTACCCAGCTTGGAAACAAATTTAATTTAAGAGAACTGAGAGGTTTGGCGGACGTAACTACCTGGCTGGACAAAGATTCCATGTAGCAGAAACTCCTCTATTCTGCTGCAACCCACCAAGACCGTACCAACAGAAGGAGCTCTTGATAGAAGTGAAAACAAGAGGGTTTTGTGACAGCAACACAAAAATCATGAAAGGGGTCAGCAGTGCTCCCTGAGCCTAAACACACACACACACAGAGCTACATAAGAAACCACTGGGCACACATAGCACTTCTCTAACAAAGGACATGATTTAGGTCTTAGACTGTAAAGTTTGTGGACTTTTTTGAACCACTCCTTCCTTTTCCATCCAATTCAGAGGGTTGTCTTCTTTTTTTTTTTTTTTTTTCAGAGAGAGTTGTTTTAAATAACTTTGTTTTGTATATATAATGGATGACAGCAGGGATCACTCCAGCTAGAATTTAAACCTACATCACTTTAAGCAACCTCAGGCTTCACAAAACACATCTGATTGGGGTCAAAAGGATTTTTCCTGAGGATGCCAAATGCTGCCAGTCAACAGCTCCAGTTTGGGTTGCTGCATTCATGCTGTTTAACATCTTTGTCAGCGACATGGAAAGTGGGAAAGTCTGAGCAGCAAAGCACAGCAGCCTCAGGCAGCTGGCAGGGGACACAAATGGGCCGGTATTTCAGAAAATGAGTCATAAAAGTTTATGATTGCTTGAGCAGGACTAGGTGATCTCCAGGGGTCCCTTCCAACCTCAACCATTCTCTGACTCAGTTTTTAAAAAATAGCAAGTTTGGTCACTTTACTACCCTACCGTGTTTTATTTGTATGAGAAGAAATAAAAGCGACCTCTTCCTGCTGAAGACTATTGTTATTAAAATTTGTCTTTGGCAACCAACCTCCAAAGTCATGTAAATAAGTGGCAGAAACGAATAACAGCAGTCACAGCCTTGAAACCAGACTTTCTGTCCCATTTCAGAACACATTTCTTGTATAGTAATGTCGCAGTACTGACCTCTAGTGACAGATAACCCAGGAAACAGGAGCATTTGTTGGGATAAACCACACTTCTCACCTCTCCCTCCCGATTTCATCCACCAGTCCAGAGTAATCTCCCCTACTTTTGGAGGGTGAGCAGCCCCCAGCAACCCCAGGCACTCATTCCCTGATAATACCATGAACATAGCATCCTTATCACACAAAGCAGTTTTTCAAAGGACCAAAATATTAAGAGACACCTGAGTGAGAGTTTGCTGCTCAAGTTACACAGCAGATTATGAAGAAATTGTTAGAATAATCCAAAAGCCAAGCAGTAAGTAAATGATTTTAAGTTAAGGTACTTATTTATGTCACTACCTGCTGTGGGCTAAAACCCTTTTCCATACCCAGAGGCTAGTGCATGCTTGGAGGGGTTTTGCTATAAGAATGATGACCAGGCAAAGAAGAGCCAACCAAGAACCTCCACATCCAGATTCACTGCAGGACTGTGGCAAGGGAAGGTCTCAGGAGCCCACAGCTCAGAGATGCTCCAAGGGGATCATGCTGTTGATTCACAACAGAAGGCAAACCCAAACACGCCTGATATCAGAGTGTAAAATGAGCATCCCAGGTAGATAAAAATTAGGGATGCTCACCAGAACACACACACACATGATCATCTCTGCCAGGAGAAAACTCATCAACATTTCTGGCTCAGGTGACCATACACAGAAGCTACTGAACTTTCCCCTTAATTAAGGACAACAAGACGTTCAATCATTTATCAGTTTGGTTTGATCTTTGCCCTCTTTAGAACAGGTTGCCTGCTAACAAACCCTCCCTGGTTCCCTTGCTTTTCTGGGAAATTTGGAGGTATATTAGGTCTATACAAATTCTATTAATATTTCCTAAATGGGACTGAGAGGGCACCAGAAAGCAGAAAAACACCTCTGCCTTGCTCCTTTGGGCAAGGGAAAATGATGTCCGTGTTTAATCAGATTGCAAAAAATGCACATTTTGAGCAAAACCATCCCCAGCCTGCCCAGCTTGCTCTTATTCCACCCTGGCCAGGTGCTGGTCCCCAAGGGCTTATCACCAAGTGTTTGCAGCAGTCGCTGCTTTGGTTGAATTTAAGTGGCAACAGTGACACACCATTCTCAGCACAGTTTGCTCTCTTCAGAGAATTGTGCATGCTTTAATTAGGATTTTACAGATTTCTTTGAGGTGGCAAGAGCAACAAATGACTGCTGGGTGTTGGTGTTTCTATTTCTGGCAGGGAAAGCTTTAAAGCAGCAGAAGAGCAGTGGATGGTGCCTAAAGCTGCACATAAGTAATGGGGGGCACTGAAGGAAACAGAGAACAGCACCTCCAGGAAGGGTCTGTGCCCTCTTGTGAAAAGCTGTAATTCCATCTTGTTACCCTTTACTTAAAGTTGCATCTTCGTGCTGAGGCTGCTCCTCAAGGGAGCCAAGGATGAGACCTGCACCACTGTCGACCAGAGGAATTTGGCTGTGGTAGACTTGCTCTACCTCTTCTCTTTGCCCTTGCTCATCATCAACTACATCATGGAAGACATATGGCCTTTCAGAGAGCTGCTCTGCAAACTTCTACGTTTCTTGTTTTACATCAATCTGTAGGGCAGCATCCTGCTGCTCAATTGCACCAGCGTCCACCACTTTCTAGACATTTGCTACCCCATCAGCTCTTTACCCTGACAGACCTGACTACAGATGATCTGGCTGGGACACTGTCTGACCACATCCACGCAAGCATCAAAAGCAGAAAAGCAGTTATGGTACACAGCTAAGAAGCAGCAAAGACCTGTTAGCAGAAGGCAAGCTTAGGAAAAGCCAGGAAACTAGGTCCTATTTGCTCAAAACCTCTTCATAATACTTAACTTTAAGGAACTTGGCAAAAAAAAAAAAAATTAAACAAACAAAAAAATGTTTTTCAAGTCATCTCTGCAACATCAGTGGCAGCTTCTCTCAGAAGGGCAGACCAGATGGCCAGGACACAGTAACTGCTTCTGCTATCCAATTTTACATATGCTGACACAAACCAGAACCCAGACTAAACAGACAGAACTACTTTGAGTTTGGTGTTATTGCAAACATTTTTTTCTTATTTAAATAAAACAAAATCCAAACCCTTCAGACATTCAAGAACTCTGGGCAGAAGTGCCTTTGCTTTCTCCCCACCTGAGAACATGGGCAAACTCAACCGGGGAACCCAGATTAAGCCACCCACTCAGCCAAGGCTGCTGCTATTTCTTCCTCTAACGTTCAGCAGACGGAGGCTTGGCGATGAGACAGAGCAGCTTGGATTTCCAATCTGTTGATTCAAATTCAGCAGAGGTTGGTAACAACTGAAATCCACCACTTCTGACAGCTGTTTAGCAGGGCCACGTGAGCTGGTTTCAGCACAATCCCTCACGGGTTATGACAAAAAAACCCATTCCTACTGGCTTGCTCTGGGGCCACCTCAGAGATAGGCTTCTTGGAAGGTTCAGGATGAAGAAGAGTTCACTACTGTTGCTGTTACAAACTTCCTGGAGAATAAAAAGCTTGTTCGTAAGTACTATCTCTATGGCACAAATGTTGTTCTTAGTGACCAGTATTTATGAAAAAAAAATCTCAAATGTGAAAAAAACATTTGAATACATACTTGGAGAACATCACAAGATCTGGAGCACTGCAGGGTCACTTGGGCAGCTTCTCCATTACTGAATGTTTGAAAGAGATATTTCACGATTCATATGCATAGGAAGCTTAAATCTTTAGAGGTTATTTCTATGCTTTAAACATTTCCTTTTGAAGAGGTCCACGTGAAAGCATGCTGTGTGTGCTTAAGTCTAGGGCTTTCTGGTTTCCCATTCATGCCAAGGGACATGTGCCCCATCCAACAGAACACAGTGTGAATGTATCAAGAATAGAGATTTTTACCTTACTCAGACGCAGCTCATTTGAACAGCTCTGCTTCACCTCTTTGCTTGATCATCTGCACAACAGCAGAAGTAACAAGAGAGCACCTATGGTGGCAAGATACGCAACGGAATATTAAGCAATTTTTTTAATGAGAAAGCCTATTGAAATATGCAGCAATACCCCCTGAAGGAAAGACAGGTCAAAAGGAGGAAAAAAAAAAAATCCACAGCAAAAAAACCCCAAAACCCCACACCCAACAAAAAGGAATAGAACCACCCAAAAGCAACAGCAGCTCTGGGAGCCCCCAATCCAAGGGATACCCCACATGAGCAGCAGAAGTAATAGCAGGGATGGATAACACCATTTATATTCTTCATAAGTTGCACCTCCCTCAGAAATTTGTCCAGATAAATTTGATAAAATGCTGTGTTGAACTAGTGTTTACTACCATAGTTACTAACTCATCTGTAAACATCTCCAGGCAAGTGTGCATATCCACTAGAAGAATTTAGTCAGACCACTGCAGTCCACAAGCAGAGACCGATCCATAAACTCTGAACTTATGAAAAAAAAAAACCACTCTAGAAAGCCATAGTGTATGAACAGCTTCTGAGGTTTATGGAGTTTGAAGCTGTTAAGAGAAGCTTTGCAAGGAGAAGATGCAGTCATAAGGATAAGCTCAAGCCATTCCAAATTCATTGCAAACTGGCCTCGCACAAATACTACCAGGTACCACTCCAGCAGCCCCTGCTCAAACAGTCCCTCCCCAGCCACAGCAGGCAGCCCACTCCCTGCCACATCGATCACAGCCAGATTTCTACTATCAAAAAGAAACTGCATTTGAAAATTCAAAAATCCATCTTTCTCTTGATAACCGACCTGAACCTATGAAGCACGTGTTGAACATCTGAAGCACAAACACAGCAACAAGACTAAAAAAGGCTGGCAATAGCAAGAAGACAGTTCTATCCTACCAAAAATTTATTGGGGGATAAGGGAACAAAAGCCAGATGGCTCCTATGCTGAACATCCACAAAGGAAAAAGCAAAGGAAATCAATGGGCTGAAATCCCTCAGAAAGGAAAGGCTAGGGCATTTAGAATTGAGCTGACATGGGAAGTTACATCATTTACAGAAGTCTACCACAGTACTTCAGGGTAGAATGCTCAAAGATAGAAAGAATTTAGGAACTGAAAATAAAGTTTCAATAAGACATTAAGTTCACAGTTACTCTCTGTCATGTCACATGAGAAACTCTGATCCATGGGTAACCGCAGAAGAATTACCTATAACCACAACATGCCAGAATTAGGAGAATCAGGCAGCTGAAGGAGATGTAGAGCAACAGAAGAACAAGAATCTAAACCCCTCCCTCCCCAGGAACAAAAAATGCATCATCCCTCAGCAGGGGAAGCTTTGCCTTCACATCCTCAAAGATACACTTCCCCAGAAACTCTACATATTTCTCAAGGGAAAGCAGAAGTCATACTTGTTTTTAAAAAAAAACCACACACAACAATATGCATGTCTAAGTCTCAACAACCACCAAGGGGAACAATGCATCACTAAAAAGTCAGGTAATAAAAATACAAGTGCCAGTATCCATTTAAAGCTTTTATTAAAAAAAACATAGAATTCACAAGTCTACAAGGAAAAATAAACCATCTTGCATCAACCAGTCTCAGAACTGATAGTGTTTGATTCTCAAAGGGAGCAAAGAAAGCAACAATAAAATTATCACAAATCAGGGCACCACTCCCCTTCAGCAGCAAGCTCGGCACAGTTCACAACCTACTTCTTTATTATCCTGGATTGTTCTTCAGAATACAGAACTATTAACCAAAATAGCCCTGGCTTAGTCTTTCGTGAAGATGACAGTCATTCAGGAAGATGAAAGAAATCTCCACTGAAAAGCATCTTTAAAGAAAAACACCTTAAGACCACGAGTTCCAGAAGGTGTGCTTAAATTACTGTAGGCAAAAAAAATTTTAAAAAATTACAGGTATAATATCACACTTTTATTACAACAAACTATTTTCTCTGCAGTCAAGCAATTCATCACAGGCAGGAAAGCTCACACACCCCTGTGCATCTTAACCTCTACTTGTGTAGTTCTTCATTCTGTGTAGCTAGTGCTCCAAAAAGCTAGATGATCTTGATTTTTAAAGAAAGATTATCTTAGTTGAGGAATAATTTGTTCAGTTACATAAGCGAGCCTTATAAGTGAGAAAGTACTCCGCAGGAGTTGCTACTAAGATATTCAGCAACAAGCCTTCGACTGAAAATTCCACTTCCACCAAAATTATGGAAAAGCCTTGAGTTTCATTATGAAATCGAGTATTTTTCCACTGAATAACAAACTTCAGTTCTTGCATTTAACTCTTTTAATCATTTTTCATCACAACTTCTTAAAACTGCATCAGTTTTCACATTAATCAGGACTTACATGAGGTTTATTGCTAAGCCTGTGACCTGGTATCAATTTCCAGGTCTAGCACTTCTTGAACTGTAACACTGAAATTGTATAGCTTGGTTTCCTCTGAAATATTTGCTAGGACCAAAATAAAACAGTAGTCTTTCCTTAGATTTTTCTATAAGAAAAATGGAACAGACCATTTCCAACCTGGTAACCAAGTTGTCCAACCTGAGGGGGCAAACAACCCATACCTACTCGTTTCACAGCAGTTTGATTACTGAAACAAAGCTTTCACATTTCAGACATTGTTGAGGAGATCAAGTCTTCGCTGTTGACTTCAGCTACTCGCTGGCTATTTTAGACAAGAGGGTGCAGAGCTCACGGGGTCCAATAAACAGCCAGATGATCCTTCATTGGTGTCTGTGTTATTTACCCACAGTGTAAAGGGGAAGCTTAAGCCAAGTATTTTTAAAATAAGATCTATGCTTGGAGAAAAAGTATGGTGCATCAATCTGCTCTTGCCATGGCAGTTGTCAGTACTGGAAACAGAGTTTTGCAGACCAGGAACTTCAATGTGTTTCTGCTTTCGCAAGTGGGGCAAGCTGCTATTTCAACACGCTTCTGTGCACCATTGTTGATAAATAGGAAGAGTAATTATCTGGTAGCTGCAAAAAAAATAAAATTAAAAAAAAAATCATGTATCAAAAGAAGCTTGCTCCTCAACTTATTTGATCTGCCAGTCATTGGTTCATTTTCTTCATTAAGTTTTTAACTACCACTGGTGAGACTTCATTTCTGAGAACAAGCATACATTTAACATTTTAAATCAGAGGTTGATTTGCTGACTATTTGAAACAATAATCCAAGTTCTTAAAATAAAGATCTCATTGTTCTATTCTTCACTATTATACCTGAGCGCCTAGTTTGGAGAGGTATTTATTCCTTAAACTAAAGTCATCAGCTTTTGGCTGTAATTTAGCCAAGTCATCTTCATTTTGACATCTGAGTCTCTCTTGTTCTTCCACTCTGGAAAAGAAAATTGGTTTAAGATACTCGCACTGAGGAGTGCAAACCCAAGCAACTTCATATTGCCATGCACACAAGTTCCATTTTTAATAACTAGAAGCAGCTTGTAATGTTTATAGATGAATACTGCATAACAGATTAAAAAAGAATAAGAGATGCATATGGATCACTAATTCAGTGTAAAGAAAGAGAGAGGCTGTTTTCTGAAGTTTCCTTTTATTTAGATCACAAGACTTGAGTAAAAAGATAAACCTTTTGGTTTTCACAGATTACAACACGTTCAGCGAGTTTTTGTATCAATTTTTACTATTTTTTTTTATTCAACAAGCTTTCAGTCCTTAAAATAAAGATCACATTACAAAAAGAATCAATTGTCAAAAATGCAAATAAAAGACTGCTCAGCAGTCTTCAGAACTCATAGCAGTCTCCTACAAAAGAGTCAATAGTTGACCAGAGCATTGTTGCTCAACTTCCACATAAGTCTTAACAAGGACCCAACAGAGCTCTAAATACACTCACCTTAAAGACAGTGGTTTGCATTAAGACAGTGACAAAGGTAGTAACGGTGACCCATTTCTAACCTCTGTAAAGCAATGAGTCTCATTACAGAACATAAAGTGTCATTACATTAAGAAGTCTCCAACCCCACCAAAATGGTAGCACCACACAAAGACTCATAGAAAGTATCTTCTATCTCAAAATAAAGATGTCTGTCTTAGGTTGCAGAGTACCCTCTCCAATGGCAGAGCTTACACACTTTACACAATGTAAAACGCTATGAAACCATTCTGTTCAAATTAAGAGATAATTTGGCTTTAGTTAAAACTGGTTACAAGGATAAAATCTAGCCATTTACTCTAAAACGCCCAGCATGTTAGTTTCTTTTCCAAAGAACTACTGTCCAGTGCTGACCAAACTAAACACTATAATTCTTCAAGTTGACATGATGCTGATCAAATGCTCCCCACTTCTGGATGATATTTGCTATTCAAATTTCTTTTCTGCAAAAAACATTGTAATAAAAATTACTGAAAATATCCTTCTAAGACACTCTATCCCACAGCATACACTAGTACAAAGCCATGTTTCACAGTAAATATACATCCCACATGGGCCAGGCAGACTGAATAGCAGCTCTATTTGGACATCCAAATTCCTTTTGGACATTCCAATTCCTTTGCTCCTGGGTATAAGGTGGGGGATTTTTTTGGATTAAAATATTAAAATACGGCTGTGACCTTTTGGCTCAAAGGTCATACTCATCACAAGTAAGGCAGCACATTCATCATGTTTGGTGACATTTTAGTTTCCTTGAGCTTCCCTCAAGACTGATGCATAAGAAGCCCACAAATTAGGACAAGAAACCAAACCATATTAAACCCCACAAGTCACCTGGCTAGACCTTGTTAGAAGGTATTTGGGGTTTTTAATCAAGGTTAAGTTAATTATCATCATATGGACAGTTACACAGTCCAGATTTAGACAAGTCCATAAAGCCTGTTTATAAGAGACATGTTGTTAGCAAAGTATTTATCTGGAATGAATTTATATATAAACTGTGAGATTTATAATACCTGCAGGTGAAATATAGTTACCTATGAAAAAGTAAAGAATTCCAATAACATGACAGGCAAATGAACTTCAAGATCTGAAGTGACTCACTAAGCTGAATTAGGTCAGAACAGAATGCATTTCAAAAGAAAACTTCTGTGTTGTTCACTGACAAGCAGCTTGAAGTCTACAGATGTTGGCACGAAAGCTGTGACTTGCTGCATATTGACTTTTACACATAACAAATGTTAAAATATGACTAGAGTCATGAAATGCATATACTCTGCCCTCTCCAACAGTTCCCAACCACAAACTCGCCAAAACAAATTTAGATCATATTTTTCAAATATGACCCTTATTTTTCAAATTTAGACCTCATATTTCTTAGACATGTTCTATCCTTAAGGAAATTAAACATTTGCTTTAAATTATTTTTTTTAAGAAGCCAATAAATTAACCAAGACTTCATCCCCATTGATATTACATTCTCCAAGGCACATATTTTTAATCCTTTCAGCACTAATTAGAACTAGGAAAAGATAACGCAATTTTTGGGTGCTGAGACACTACTAGAAGAATCATCACCAACAAGGTCCTCAGGACAAACTAGGCTGCCCAAATTCGGTCTGATAGACTTTAAAAAAGCAATTTTTCTCCACATTTAAACGGATAATGGAGAAGCTGGAGCGGAAGGGTCTTTTGTTTTGTCTTTAAGATGACATCTCTTGACGGATACAATGCTTTTTCTTCCCTCTTCCCCTAATACAATTACTTTGAAAGTTGTAAGACTAACCCAGTATTTGACTTCCCTGCACAGCGTTCCGTGCCCATGGAGAGCTTTAGCTCTCATTTAACATTCTTGGAGAGCAGACAGAAAAGCATGTAAACTTTCTGCTCTGCAGAGGGGATAAACCCAGTGCCCTAGAACTAAGGATATGCCAACAGCAGGTGACCAATATTTTCATGTTGGCTTAAATAACACTCTTAAAAAGCAAGAGTACCTGATACCAGCTCTTAGGGCTATGCATAGCAATAGACCCTTAACTTGTCAACAATGTTTTGTCAAGACCAGGGAAGAGAATTTAAGTTAATATTAGAAGAGTGTCAGTGTCCTTATTTTCTGCAAAGAGGAAAGCAGGATATGTGTCTCCCACATAATGAAGTTTCTTGTATTTGAACTGTGAAAATTTGCTTATTTTGACTATTTCTGCCCTAAGCTTACCTCAAATGTTCCATTTCTTTGTAATGGAAGTGGATTCCATCTTATTGAAATATCCCTGCCCCGTTTGCTTTCTAAGAATGGAAACTTTTTGTTTTAATTGGTAACATTTATGACCCAGATCTGACCACCAACTAAGTTTCACATTAGCACTGCAATTTAGACTCAATCCACAGTTTTCAGAGTCAAGTTCAATTAAAACTTCTAAATAAGACTGCAAGAGGAGCAAGCCAACACCGAAGGGGAAGCGACTGGAGTGCAGTTTCTTCTGAAGAGAGATGTAGCTTTTAATGACACTTAAAATAATTGGTCCATGCATTATCTGACATTAGGCCCAGGTAATGTTTGCTGCTGACTGGGTCAGGTATGCACCATGTAAGTGAAGCACATTTTCGCGTATGTTTAAAAAAATGTTTTATTGATTAAGTTTCACTCAGTTGGCAGGCTACAGAAATAAAAAAATAGCAGGGAAAAGTGCCAGAGAAAGACACCTGGTTAATTGCTACTTCCTCTATTAATTCACAGGAGGCAGGAATATGAAATCCTACTAACTGGTAAGAAAGAAAATAATATTCAGTATAAGTGGCAGAGCTACAAAGAGCCTGATTTCAGACAATAATCTACTTAATTACGTCAGCTTAAGCATTTCGTAAGGATACTGTTCTTTAAACTTACTCATTTGCAGCTACTTTTTGCAGTTTTTCCCTTTTCTTTGCAGACCAGTTGAGATCACCACCTGCACAGAAGTAATATGCACTTTGAAACTTTTAAAATTGGTCTTTTTTGCATTATATCTTTGATATCATACCTCACTACAGAGGTTCTCAGTGCACTTGAAATCAGTGGAGTCATTTTACAAAAGCAGAAACTGAGGTAAGGAGAAAGACCAACGTGCTCATAATCACCTGAGCAAGCAAAATCAGGACCCAAACTAAGCTCTCAAGCCTGATCCATTCTGTTCAGTAACAGTAGTGTTTCTCTACAACTCACCATAATGCTAAAGAAAGTGGAAACAACTTTGAAAGAAACAAACTAATATCCCTGCAAGACCTTTCAGTAGTTACTGCTTAAAAAGAAAAACCAAACAGTTGAGAAAGAATACTGTTATGTGAAGGAAAGTCTACATAGTTAAGTTTTTATATTTGCAGATACATATACAGTTGAGTTTGATAAGCACTTTAGAAAGAGCTGCAGAATAGGCCACACTCTTCGAGTCAGCTGAAAGGGTAAGTACCATTGCCCTCCTGATGAGATTTAACACCACGGCAAGGTTCAGGGAATTACACACTACAACATCTACAAAAATGATGTTGCAAGGACAAGGCCTCATCAAGAGATGTTCCTGGTGCCAAAGCCATGAGATATAGCACCTGCCACAGGACCTGCCAGGAGATACAGCACCTGCCACCACTTGTGAGCAGTTCAGCTTGATAACTTCAAGAATTATGATAAAAACAAATATCAAGAGAAGCTGAAAACACGTACCTGTGAGGTGATTCACAAAATACAGCATGACCACAGCTATCAGTGACACTAAAAAAGAGGGAACAGTTTTAGCTGACAATAAATTTACAACAGTGACAGAACAGCAGCTTTAATATACAACCAAGACTTTTCATGACAGTTGTAATAAGGGGAGATTTTTGCCAGCAGCATCTCTTGATTGCTTTTGAAAATTCCACTAGGATCATAAGTAGAACAGTAACTCAAAAAAGATTATTTTAGTTTTAGTTACATCAATAACAGCCCTTGTAAATATCACCTTTAAGAGTATCATTCATCTACCCTTTTACTCTTTTTTTTAAGCATTGAAACTACTTACACTAAATCACTGCAAGAAAACGAAAAAACAATTCACTAGGTTTGAGTTACTTTCACCAATGCCCCAGTTGAAACTTCTAACTTGAAAGGAGTTATTACCGTTTTCCAGGAATCTTAAAATCATTCAGGTTGGAAAAGACCCCTGGGATCATCAAATCCAAACATCAGTTGCACTCTACAAAATCCTCCCCTACACCATATGCCCCAACATCACATCTAAACAACTCTTAAAACACATTCAGGGATGGAGACTCAACCACCTCCCTGGGCAGCCTATTCCAGTGTCTGACCACTCTTTCTGTGAAGAATTTTTTCCTAATGTCCAGTCTAAACCTACCCTGGATCAGCTTGAAGCCATTCCCTCTTGTTCTAAAGAGGGAATACTACGAAAAAAGCCAAACAAAGCTTCCTGAATGCACAGAATGCATTTTCAATGTCTTTAGTACTTACAGCAAACACAAGCACTGAAGAAGACTTCAAGAAACAAGTATCCTCTTGTGTCGAGAATCATCCCAGCTGCTATAGCAATAATTGCCAGACCAAGATTCTGGATAGACTGCATACTAATATATAAACAAAGGATTACCACTGTGTAGAAGTTTATTTTTTGAAGAAAACATCATTAGTGGCACTGAACAAACAATGATATTAACTTCTCCCCATTTGTTATGGCATATGACAGATTCAAGACTCCACATTTTGCAGAAGCTTCTGTGCATCCACCACAACCACATGCTCACACACACACATTCTGAAACTACACGAGACTTCCTGCTAGACTGAACTTGGAGGAATTAGTAACTATTAACTGCTTGCTATTCAGTGGTTCAATCGTATCAGACATGGTCTCTGCAGAGCAGCACGGACAGATTTAAGTACTTACAAGCCATAAGCAGTTCCCAGCTGGTGTTCTGGAACAACAAAGGCCACCATGGGCCACAGGGCACAGGCAAGCAAGGAGTAGGCCACTCCTAGCAAACACTAATGAAATAAGAGCAAGTGAACAGATGTTAGAAGAGATGCATTTTTGCTGCAAAGTTCTAAAAAAAAAAAAAAAAAAAACTTGATACTGATTTCCCCCTTCTCCCAAAAGGGGAAAAAAGCCAGCCTTTTTTGCAATAGGGCTCTAAATAAGTATGCACATTTTGAAGGATAGAGAACTTTTTCCAGGAATGACTCACAAACAAACCCTATCTAATTAGCATTAAGTAAAGAGCCTGACTTGAATACCCAGAGGAAAAAAAAAAATCAATGCTGCAATTCATAGGAAAATACTTGAAAAGCAAGGATCCTGGTTTTAAACACTGATACACTAGTGAGCATTGTATTTGACCCCTGTAAACCATAGTTCAAAAGCAAGTTTTTCACAAAATCTACCCTAGGAAGGTAAGCCAATAACAAAGATTTTTATTGACATTTACTACTATCCAATACAGCACATTAGAGACAGTTAAGTAACAGTAATAAGCTTCAGAACTACACCAAAAGAACAAGTTTTAGGAGAAAAGCAAACATTTAACACAGTAATCTAGCAATAGCAAGTGTAAGGAGCGCCCAGAAAACATGAAAGCAGAACACCACCAATTCACAGATCCCGTGACAAACAGAGCCTGTCTCTGAAGGGACAATGAATTGCCACTGCATACAGTCCTCCCATCTAATCCCATCCTTCCTAAGGAGTTGGACACCCTTTTCACTAAAAAGGTACAGAATCACTGCTACAGACTGCAGCAGCCAGCCTTTTCCACCTCAAAACACAAGTGCATACCTACCACCTCTTTCCACAAAACATCAAAGCTTGACCTGTTGTCTTTAGGCCACAGATACCTCATGTTAGTTTTGCTTGTATTAAGAATTCTTTGCTTTTTCACCACCTTCAGCGTTAAACTCAGTTTCACATTGTATATACTTCTAAAAGCCAGGGACATCAAAATAGGTTTTGAGGACTATCTAAACAGTCAGAAGACAGTAGCAGAATAATTCAGGATCAACTCCATTTCTTATTTTACCATATTGAGCTATAGGTTTCAGAGAATTAGTTACCATTGCTATCCAGGGGTTCCAGAAAGTAAAAGCCAACATAATATGAGAAGCAAGTGTAGTTATTACAGCACATAAAACCCAGATGATATTCTTTCCAACTTTATCCACCAGGAGTCCAAAGACTGGGGACATGGGTGCCGATATGATATACACAATACTACAAGAGAAGAGAAATAAAAGAATTGAACTCTAGGAATCACATAGAAGCAAGCATTTCATTGTTTTGGGGGTCTGTTTGGTTTTTTTGCTCCATCACAAATTCACCTTCAAACTAGGAAAACAATTCATTTAGTGCTGCTTTTAAACTGTTTCTATCACTCAGAAAGAAAATCACCAAATAGCAAAAAACCACCCTTCAGACAGGGCTTTTTCTTTCCAATTTCTTAATGGTAACATCTAAGACATTTTAATTTAAACAAATATCTACACCTCCCATTTATCACTTGAGCCAAGTGAAATCTATCAGTGTAAATATAAGTCACTACCTGTAACAGCAGGTCCCAAACCTCCTCCCACACGGTCAGCACCCAAAATTACATACACCCACTACAACACAGGCAGAGCACAACTGCTTATTAAATCAGCCACAATATACCTGTTAATTGCACTTGCTTCTTGAGATGAGAATTTGAATTTCTCAATAAAGAAAACCCTAATAAAACCAAAAAAAAAACCAGATTTAAAAAAATACATACTTGTATGACATGAAAGAAAAATTAAGCTAGACAGAGTAAAGGTACAACCACCTAATCCACAGGTAACACTTAAATATACTTGTATAGCTTTGACATAAACACAACTGTCCACAGCTTCCCACGCCAAAAAACTCATGCCACAATTTAAATCTGTATCAAGTTTTAATCAGGAAATGGAGCATGCATTATGCTTTTGAGTTCTGACAGCTCAGCCTATGTTACTTCCCACAAAGCTCAGCAGAGTTCTTTTAATTTGTATCACAAATATAGCAAACAATGCCACAGAAGATGTGACAAACCACAGCACAGACTTGCTGGGAGACCAGTGGCGCTGTAACTATCTGGGATTCTGAAGTGTTAACCTTCACCTCTCCCTTTTTAAGTGGCCAATTAAAGCCCTGAACAAATTCAAGAGGAGTAACTGCATGTGAGAGACTTACTTTCCAAGTCCAATGAAAGGAAAAACTGCTGCATAGTAACAGACACAGATTACAAATATAAGCCACAGGGACAAAGAGAAATCCTTCACATCGGTTAGCTTAATCACTTCACCTGGAGTGGGGCAAGAGACAACATTGTTTCAGTCAGCATAAGTGTATCTGAGTAATGTTTATTCGGTGAATAAACATTAAAGCAACCACAAGTCACTACTGAAGCATATATTCCTGCTGCTATCTACTCTCTTGCTTAAAATTTACAGAGCAAGATTCTCTTAAGATTATACAGGTCCTAAGTCAACAGTGCCAAAGTCAAGAACAAATTCTCTCCCCACGTTAAGCTGGATGTAAAAGTTCTCTAAAGCTTTTGAAAGTATTAGCAGCAGAATTAAAAACAAATCACTTTTTCATGGAAGCATTTAATCAGCTAGCAAAATTCAGGTCTAAAGCTTCATGTTATATGCTTGCTCTTGGATCTCAAATTTAGACTATTTTTAATTGATCCAAATTCTCCCCCACACAAAACTCAACATTACACATTGATGGAGAAGAGCTGTGTGGTTTTACATACATATTAAAGGAAATAAGGCCAATTCCAACAAAACAAGTGCCAGAGGTAATGGCACAGACCAAATTAGTGTGAACTAGAAGGCTCTCCACACGCTTTATAAATAAAGTGGATTATACTGCATCTGCCTGTAAACTGGTGTTTAAAACTCCAAAACTTCTTATTAATATAAAAGTTATAATCATAACTGTGAAAAAGCTGTTAAGGGGCAGTCACTGAATTACATAGTGCACAGAGTAACTGGAAGGTCTGTTCCAGAACAAAAGAATGAAGCCCATGTCAGGTTCATCCACAGCACTCACCCGTTTTCCCTTGCTCTTTACAAAGGAGCTTCTGTGCCCTCTTGTCCAGATAAGCAAGGATTAATGCACAGGTCAGTGAAAAGAGACACGTTACTCCACCTGCAAGAAGGCAAAGCAACATGCTTAGCTGTTGACTGAAGTAGTAATTTGGCTTTTAAGCACAGCTAGTGTAGCATACCTTTACATATCTAATACGAATTAGTTTAACACCAGCTTGTCATAAGACCCAGTAACTGCGCAACTCAAAGAATAAGGTGTAAACACTGAAGCCTGAAACAGGAGAGACACCTGTCTTGAACTAGAATACAAACATGGAGCTGCATTTATTTTATTTAGACCACCACCATTCGCACTCAGCACAGCCAAGCTCCTTATCTGTTGTGATAACAGAAACAAAGCCTGGGCCTTGTTACCAAGTCCTTAATACCCATGGCTCTGAAAAAAAAGGAACACAGAACCAAGAGTAGTTGAAATCTCACTTTTACACATCAGACAACTACATACAAGATTTTATGTTACACCTTTCAGAAATTTTTTCAATTCTTTATTCAAAGCACATGAAACGTTTCATCTCCACGAGATACAAACTTGAGTTTGGCAAACAAAAAAAACCCTCAGCATTTTATCAGCTACACCAATCATACACTCTGCATAAGCATATTAGGCATTGATACAAACAGTATTTGAGTTGTCAAATATGTTTATCCTACTTTCAAGTTAGTAGGAAATCATTAACACACACGCACACTGTTCAAATTCAGAAACAGAAAAGAGCAGATGACATCAATTCAGAATATTACTGACCTATCATAAGAGTTAACCCCAGAGTACTGGGACCAGTATGACCCAGAAGATCTCGAACTCTAGAGTAGATCCATCCCATGATATTCATGTTCACTGTGCTCCCCTAGGCAGAACAGACTCATGTGAAGAATAAGTTATTTCACAATTACATGGATCCAAAAGGAATACGCGGCAGAACAGTGCTTAAAAAAATAAAAAACAGGTAAGATACTACACAGGGAAAGTAAACCACCAGAAACAACAGTAAAAGTATTCCCTGATGGTTTGGTCAGTGTTTGTAACAAGTTAACCATCGCAACAATAATATACCATCACAAATTGAAACTTTAGAGTTTCAATAGAGATTTGATGGAGATATTACAAGTTCCATAAATCTACATTATCATACCCTGCATGAACTCATAAACTGAGATGAATTTAATAACACATGTTAAAGCCAACAGGATGCCCATCAGAGGCACCAGAAGGAAACAGTCTGGGTTTTTCCCCCCCCCCTTCTCCCCCTAGAGCAGGGACCCATGGCTGCAATCCCATGGCTAACAACAGACACCTAGCTACAGTTCAGCTGAGATGAGGCAACTGCTAATTAACAACAGCCTGAACATCAGCCCAGACCCAGCTGCAACCAGCTAACTCTCTCTTTTACAGAATTAAACACTCTAGTGGTAATTACAGGCTGCTGGAGAGGACCCCCAACATCCACTCTTCATTCACAGCCTGATGCATTAGTGCAAACCCACCTCTGGCAGCAGTTAAGGTGATTGTATCAAACCAAAACAGCTGAGATGCAGTCATACAGTTCTTATCAGAACCAGCAACAGGGACACACAATCTTACAACAGCAGATAAGGATGGGAGTTCTAAAAGCAGCCATCCCAACTCATTTACCAGAGCTTACACCTAGTCCCCAAGCCATAAGCCACATAAAAAGCAAACATTTTATGGTACACATTTCATCAGTTACTGACTCTTGGCAGCACTGTGACCATCCCACCCAGTAATCTGTAGTGGTAACACCACCAGGCTTCTTTAGAGGTTCAATAGGTTTTAAGAAACCTTATTAACCTATTTAATTGTGTACCCTCTATTTATCACAAATTTTTAACATTTAAAATTTAAATTTCATAAACATTACTAACTAAAACTCCCTAGGGTACATTTGAAATGCCATTTTCTGCCTGTCTCACTACCAAGACAAGCTGCACACCTTGAAGTCTATGAACTAAAGCTACAGTTTTACACTTACAATTCTTGCCATGCTTAGTTGCAATCCAAACACAAGATTTAACTCCTTGCCTTTAAACCAACTGACCGCATATGTGTTTTGTGCCACTGCTAAGGACTCTCCACCTATTCTAAAAAAAAGAAGGAAGGCACAAAAGAAAACATATTACTTAAAATATGCAAAGCAACAAGTAAGCAGTCCATCAATTGCCAGCAACACCAAGATGACAGTATTTCAGAGAAATGTATCTATGTACAGGTTGATCTAATGTATATATGTGAGGCAACAGGAGTCTTACAATTCAAAAGAATTGCAGCACCTCAGGAATAATTAAGGGTACAAGGTATCTTAAGTATCTCAGGAACAATTAGAATTGCCTCCAGTCATTTACAGAAATTAAATCAATAGGCAGCAGTTTCTCATTTCTCTTCTGCATTAAAGAACCAGGAGGTATAGATCCTTACCCATATGAAACCCAAACCAGGGATCTTCCCTGAAATCTGAATTTCAAAGAATCATCTGCCCATGCCCCAATACAGTCAGTCATATTTTCCAGCATTTTTATACTGTGTCATGTTCACAACTTGGAGGTATTTCTGACATTTGCTCTCATTTTTGCTACCATAGGAGATCTGTTGCATTTGTTGTTGCTAAGAATTCTTTTTACCCAGGAAAGTAAAAATTAAGAATAAAGGAGGACTAACAGTTTTATCATCTTACTGGATGTCTTTATTTCAGTAGTTTCAAAATTTCTGCATTCAGTAAGACCTGCAAAGTGCTATTTTTTGTTTTCTAAAAATACAACTGAAGATCTTACATGCCTCAACCAACAATTTTGTCTCTGAGTGTAAACATGGTAGCAGCTTTCTAGGACACAGACAGTCCTTACCTTGGAAAGCACATACTATACTCTTCCAGACTTACCCAAATATGAATCTCCCCATGTCCATCAGCCAGAAAGTATTAAGTAGTGCTCCCAAAGCAAAAATTACCTGTGAAATAACATTTAAGGAAAAATTAAAATTTTATATTTGAAGTATGGAACAAAGTAGAACCATCTCAAAAGAGAAACAAAAATGCTTCTTCCCTTCCCAGACCTACAAAATACTTCACACCCACTTCCTACTCCTAGATTTTTGCCTTTGCTCCGTCCGCCTTATTCATCATCCTGCTGGCTACACAGCATCCAACCTGGCCCATCACAAAACTGCACTCAGAAGACATCTCGACAGGCTCAAGTCATTCTTCATCTTTATCCTCATACTCTACCCAAATAAACCTAAGCAACAGCTCCATATCAAACAGATAAAACACTTGGTTTCTTCACATTCTTATTTCACTCATCTTTCAAAGTCCTCATTTCCCTATTACACAACCCGGCTCCAATAAAATTCAGGGGTTTCCCATGTCAGTTCTCTTCATCTGACTACCCCCAGCTGAAACACACGTTACTACACACAAAGCCATTTGGGCTTTTCTCCCCACCCCTAATAGAAAAGCTCTGAATACAATATCATCCTTCACACTCTCATTTGCACTTACCTGCCCAACACAAACAAAGATACTAAATATTATAGTGCCCAACCTGTAAGAAAAATAAAATCACTTAATGCATGGCTAGACCTTTTTTTCCCTATAAAACACTTTATTAGGCCTACAGCAAAGAAACAAGGGGAGGCTGATATGCCATAAGAGTTCTCCATCATAAATGCTACAGCTTGACAGTTTCCTTAAAAGACGCAGTACAGGCTGGCTTTTTTGAGTGCCACTTTATTTAAGCCATGAAGGAAAAGAAGCTCATTTGTACAAGTGGAAATTCGTAGAACATGCGGGGAAAAAAACCCCACCAAACTGAAAAGGCTTATTATCATTTGAAAAAACTTTGTATTATAAAGGCTACACCTCACACACACTCTAAGCCTACCACCCATCGGACATGACTGACACCAACATCACACTTACCGTATTCCAAACACTCTGTCTATCAGAAAACCTCCAAAGAAGCAAAGAACCACATTGGGCCAAGAATACCAGGCGTAGAGCGCCATGAACTGTGCTGTGTTCACCTTCATATCCTACACAAGGAAGGGGGGAATTAAAAAAAAGTAGTCACAGGGACAGAGAATAAGCATCCAAGTAGGAACAGCTACACTGTCTGACCTGGCCTGACGCCCCCTGGTCTCCGTGACCCCCTTCCCCAGGCAGCTACTCACCCGTTGAACCTGCGTTTGGAGCGCCGCCGGGTTGTCGTAGCAGAAGTAGCTGCCTGCAAGGAGAAGGGGAGGCCTCAGAGGTCGGACCCGGCACCCCAGACCCCTACCCACCCCCGCCGCCACCCACCGAAGCCCAGGAAACACATGAGGGCGAGGACAAGGAGGCGGTGCGGCAGGCGCCGGGGATCACAGACGGCGGGGAGGGCACGGGAGAAACCCGGAGAACTCCCGCCACCGCCATCATCGCTGCTACCGGCGGAGCCCAGCAGCGCCCGCTCCTCTTCCGCCATCGCTGCCGCCGTCACGTGAGCGGCCGTCACGTGGGCTCCTCACGCGTCAGGTGGGCGGCCGCGGACCCGGCCCACAATGCGCCGCGGCCGGTTGCCATGGCAGCGGGCACGCGGGCCGGCATGGCGGCGGGTCTCGGTTCCCCTCCACGTCTGTGAGGGAGGAGGAATTCACTTAAGTGAGAAGTATGAAATCCCCACCGCCAGATACTGCAATTAAAACAGGAGTTAAAACAGGAACATAACGGAGGCACTAAACTCCTTAAATTTCCCTGGAAAGGTATCCATAAACTGGCCTCCTGGTCAAGTGAGGGCATTAGTGATATAGACTGTGCCCAGCATTGTGGCAGGGACTATACGGTGTGGTAGGCACCCAGTGGCAGGGCGTTATTTGAGGTGTCAGCACTTACAGCCTCCTTTTCTATTTAAAGGCAGGCCTAACATCAAACGGCAAGCAAGCTCCATGGAGGAAGGTTGTCTCTCTTGCCTCTGGTTGATTTAAAATGTGAAATGCTGGGATGTAGTTTTGTTTCCCCAGCAGGCAGGTTTCCTCTCTGTGTGTGCTCCCTGCCTGGTGATGGGGGTGCCAAGGAAGCACCCCAGCCAGTGCTGCGGGCCTCTGCCTCTGCCATGGCTTTGCCAATCTCTCTCCTCCCATGGCTAGGTATCACATATTAGTATTTTGCTTGAGACATTCAAGAGGAACAAACCTGCTGTAAGCAATAGCAAAGTGGAAGAAAAACCAACCACACAGGTTAAAGGTGTGGACTGCAATAAATCCTACAATACCCATTTGGGGAAATGCAAAAGTTTGTAAAATTGCTCCATTATGCTCCTTTCGGCTATTAAAGTCATTTTACTTCAGCTGTTTGGTCCAAAGTTCTTCCCAAATTAGACAAACTCTTGAAAAAGGCAGTTATTCCTGTATAAATGTCCATCCTTCTGTCAAATTTCATCTTTTTACACTAAAGATGACCTGAATCCTGTGTGCACATCATCAAGTGAGAGCTGGTGCTGTGCTTTTGATTAAAATATGTTCTCAATGAGGGCAGAAATACTTGGTGCTTAAGCCAAAGGATTTATTTACCTTTTCAAGATGTTAGGAAAAAAAGGGTTGCGTTTTACCTGATGTTCTGTGAACCAAGAGGTCCACTTTCCAGCTTCTCTGTCATTAATTTGATCAGTAACCATTCAAGAAAACCATGCCGGTATCACAGGCTTGGGCATTAAATGCGTACTTTTCACTCAATACATGTCCTTTAACAGTCTGTCAAAAGAGAACTATGTTATGAAATGAGGGGGTCACATTTTCAACTGCCCTAAACTAGTCTAGATTGCTTGAAACCAGAACAACTCTTTCAGTTTACTGTATTTGCTTTTAAAAACGGGGTCTTACACTGTAAGGCTCCGCTGCAAAAGCACCCCGGCAACAAACACACTGCGGGTTTCATGGCCGCTTGAGGGAGCTCAAAGGTAATGCGTGGCCATGCAGATCACCTTGAGTTTCATTGGGGGGCATAATTAAAGGGAGAGAGTTTATATATATAGAATCATAGAATTGTCTAAGTTGAAAGGGACCTTAAAGATCATCTAGTCCAACCATCAACCTAACCCTGACAAAAATCACTAAATCATATTCCTAAGGACTATGTCAACCCGTCTTTTGAACACCTCCAGGGATGTAGCAAAACTGTGTGTATGAAGATAAATGTAATCTTTTTCCTACCTAACTGGCCCAATGATTCCAGGAGCCCATTGTCATGCCACTCAGTACTTTTCTAGGTCTCTTTGATCCACAGAAAATGTTTTCTTCATGCACACATTCTGGTTTCCCTCCGGGACACAAATATGGCTCTTGCAAAAGTCCCCAGACTACCCTCCCATCATCACTCTCAGAAAGGCAATGCTGAAAAACTCAGGACACAACTGGATCCATCGTTGGTGAGGGCGGAGGAGCCCCAGCCCATTGTGATAGTGAAATACAGAGGCAGAGCCAACAAAAGTGAGTTCTCTGTGGCTCACAGCTGCTTCCCCAAGATCCTCCTGCTTCATTTTGAGCATAATCTTAACCATGGGAGTGCCGGAGACTTTATATTGTGGGTGAAGGAAGGTAACAGTCTTAAGCAGATAAGGGTCTTTAACTAGTAATACTTTGATTTTATTCTTTAAACTCTAATATAATTTTCAAATCTAATGTGGAACCCATACAGCCAGCACTGATAAAAGGATCCCACAGAAACTGTCTCATGTAACTTTTGATCAATTTTATCAGTGAGGACATTTAAAGGAAGATCATAAAGGCTTTCCAGCTCCATAATCAAAGCAATAAGCAAAACCACATGGCAGATACACATATTAAACTACAATTTATGATGTAAGACAATAATAACTGTGTCCAGACTCAGCTGTTTATGCCAATGGAAAGAATGGAAGTGAATAGCTTTCAGAGGCTCTGGGGATATCCTCACCAATGCTCTTGTTTGGTTGACTTCAATTAATAAATTAACTAGCACAAAAAGTCCTGCAGTCTTTCAAGCTGATTTGTAGATTGGGATTCCATCCTGGGTACTTTTCTTGCAGCGTTTTGTATGCTGAAGCCAAAAAGATGCACATTCTGCAAATGTATTTTTGAGAGCTTCTGACAACTGGGGGTAGATTGTCACTGCCAAGTACAATGACAAAGGATTCCTGGAAAAATAAACACTCAGCAAAGAACATCATCTTGACTCTCTGCAGACATAGCAGCAGGATTTTAAACAGTGTTCTCCCACCTTCTTGTTCCATTTCAGTTTATTACAGTAAATCCCTGTAGCATTACAATCCAAGTCTTCCTTACTGTAAGAAATTCATTGTGCCACTGTTGCATCAGTAAGTAAAACATTTTAAAAAAGTAAAACATCTCCTTCCTTTTTTTGTAAAAACAGTGAGACAAGGTTGGTTCAGCACATACGACCTCAAAGGCTGAATAGTGTTTAATGATCTCTCTCTAATTTTAGTATTTATACTGGAGTCCTGGACTTACCTTTTCTATTTCAGTCATTACCCAAATGAGCTGTGTTACCCAGAAAACTGCAAGTCCATGATTTCATAATGTGTCTGCTTTTTCTTGTCCTTTCTTCTGCCTGCTCTTGGGACACCAGGGAATTCACTTATTCTATGATATCCTAAGAAATGAGTGCATGATTGTTAATGTCCCGCTTTGCCAATGAAGCCTTGTCATTCACCCCTTATAATATCAATTATTTTATTGCCACTGTCCCACTCTATTAGCATCATACAAAAATATGTGAAGTTGGAAGGATTCATCTATTTAAGCTATTTAAAATGCTACCTGAATAATTTAAAAATTACTATTTCATGTTACTTCTAAGCAGGTTCCACTGAGCAAAATTAATTCAATACCAAAATAATCAATGTAATGGCAGGAGGGCTATTCATGTGGAGCACAGCTGTGGCAGGTTCCGATACAACAAAGGGTTTCTGTGCTTTCATTCATCCTTGAGGGAGTTTTCATAAACCGGAAACACATGCAATTTTATTATATTCATTTTCAAAGATGTCAGTGGGCTTTTCATGTTATTTTCTTGGCTGCGTGCTTAAATATTTCATATTATACAAGACTGGATTTGTACTTTATCTTGGTTGGTATAACATAGCACCATTTATAGCAGAGTAAGAAATTATACTCATGTATGTGGAATATTTAACAGGAGAAAAAGAATATTTTTCCATTTGCTATTTCGAAATATTTACCATTCCACCCCTTTCTTCCCAGTCACTTCTGTCTTCACCTTGGATGTCACCTTGCTGTGCCTGACACTTAATGGCTGTAATGTGCAGTGTGAGTTCAGTCTAAGATGATTCTCAAATGCACTGCAGGTGAGTGTTTATGCCACAAATAAATACAGTGGATTGCTCTTAAAGTCATACTTTAGAATATTTATTACAGATACAATTTCTGTCTTAACATAAATCAAAGTACTTAAAGTGCCATATGATACCAAATGCTTAGTTTAACAGCATAAAATTGAGCAAAACTGTGTACAGTACTTTATAGGTGCTATAAAATTCTTCTGCTTGTGGCCGCACCTTTTTGCATTACCCAGATCAATCAAGTCCACTGAAAATTCTGGAGAGTAAATACTCACATAAAACAATGATTAGCTTTCAGAGTCTAGTTCTTCTAAGTTATTACCATCTTCAGTGAAGATGTTTCAAAATATGAAAAAATTGCAAAGAAGCAGGAACTGCATTTAACATGATTAAATTTACCATCATTAGACTATTATCCATTCTCTGAAAGAAGAATCTTGTGCTTTGCCTCCAACATGCATTAGCAACTTTTTATGAAAGATCCATCATACATAGGCATGCAGATGGTTTTTTAATCACTTCATGTGGTAAGGAATGCATTACTACAAAGCTCTCTGTGTTCTGTATGCTTCTTGTCTCACTCAAATTAGACTCATGTACATAATCTCTTTAAGACATGTCTAATTTCTATAAATAGCTGTAAAAAGCCTGAGGAAGTATTTTTGCACCATGTATCTATCTCAGACCAAAGATCTTGGACTAAGGAACTCCTGAGGTTGGAAAGGATACTCTGCGTAAGTAAACACCTCCTCTCCTCTCAGCTTAGTCAGGCAACAGACTACAAGCTGAGTTCAACTTCCCATGAACAGGGTACTGAGACACAGGAGGCCTCTAAACCTTTTCTTTCTGGACCACTTTGCTCTAGCTGCCCACTTTTGATGCCTGGGAGGACATTTGCTCTTGTTGCCAACACTGACCCTTCATGAAGCAGCGGGTGCTCGGTACCTGTGCTCCCGCAGGCACTAAAAGTGCATAGTTTTTCTGCTATTTTTCACGGGCTCGTCTGCACAGGTGTAATTTTGAAGCCAGCCCATTTCTTAGCTGCTGGTTGCTTTATTGCATTGCTCCAAGAGATCTCTTCCCACTTTCTTTGTGCCTCCTGGCAGAGACAAGAGTAAGCAGAGCTGTGTAATTTCAAACACCCAGCAGGAGAGCACTGCATGTGTACTCCAGAGCTTAATTCAGCTCTCTCATCTTGTTGCTTTCCTAAGTGTAACC
This sequence comes from Scolopax mira, assembly GCA_004320125.1. Taxonomy (NCBI): domain Eukaryota; kingdom Metazoa; phylum Chordata; class Aves; order Charadriiformes; family Scolopacidae; genus Scolopax; species Scolopax mira. Next base: position 70,694 of record BJBW01004507.1, on the reverse strand, counting down.
CAGAGAAGTTCAAAGGGTTTTTCACTTTGGATACAGCTATTATGTTCAACAAGCCTTCTAAGAAAAAAAACATTATCAGAGTCTGCATAGCATCCGTGTATTGGTCTAGAACCAAATTAAATAAAGTGTCTCTAATGACCAAAGCATTTACTGGATGCTCTGTCAATGAAAACATGATTCTCATAACATTTTAAAAAGTCTTTCAGCAGGATGAACATAAGGTATTTTATAACAAAGCCTAAAAATTTTGGAAGGAAGTTTCAATTTTGAATAAAATGCTTGACAGCTAGTGCGACGTGCTGCCACCGCTTGCTGGCTCAGCAGCCCTGGGAATGAAGGAAATTCACACCCTTGACAAGGACTTTGTCAGGGACTTTTTCACAAGGACTCTGGCCAAGTGAAAGCAGTGAAAAGGTGCTCTTTGTCACCAGGGCTAGACTTTTCATTCTTTTGAAATTAAAGCTTATAGAAACACAGAAATGGGCGGGAGAAAGAAACTCTTTCCCACTGCCTCCATTGCAGGCTTTGCAGTCTGCCCTTAGTAGCCCTTTAAATGTATTGTGTGCACAGTTCACTGCACAGATATCATTCTGTCCTTAGATGGATGCATGTTGCTACCACCCAGCAATTTGGTTAGCAGGCTGTCAAGCATTCTAAGCACCCAACAAGAACCTCTTATTTCTAACTGCATCATGGTGTCCCCACCTACCTCTGGATTTATCTCTCTCAGTTACTTATATTCCAAAAGCAGATCTCCTGTTGAACTCCTTTTTCTCACTCCTGAGGCTGAATATTTTATGCACATCAAGCAGTTCCTCAGGCATTTCCTCCACCCTCAAGTTACCGAGCTTTTCCTGAGAGGTTCCAAGACATGGGTAAGGTGGGTTGTTTTTCTTCTCTCTCTGGGCTGCAGCCCAGAGTTGAGCAGAACTTTCCAAGCAAACAGCTTTTTCAGTGGCACCATTGTTCCCTGAACTTTGTGATTAATTCCTTTGCTGGTACATCTGATCGCTCCTTCCCTTGCAATTGAATCCTCTCACCTTTATGCAATTCGCTCCTCACCATCTCTCCTAGGCCCTAGATCTGAAGGATTGCTTTCCACTTTCGACCTGTAAGTGTATTTGTTTGAAACATCTCTTCTCCTGCACAACCTTCTACTCGAGGTCCTATTTGTCCAGGTACAACTTGCCACAGAGTGACAGCTCTTTTCTGACAATACCCTGAGGACCATTACCCCACTTTGCATGCACTCTTATCCAGCAACTGTTATTCCAGGAGACACCATGCCAACAATTTTTGGCTTCGTGATTTATGGTCACTTTCCCTTTGCTTCATTGCTCCGGCATTTACATGAATTTTTATTCCAGATGCAACACTTCTGGCAGGTGGCGCAGTATAAGTAGGTATTTCATCCTCTGCAGGAATTCTCAAAATTCACTGATCTTTCATGATTGCCCACAAAGAGCAAAGAATCAAGACAAGCTTGATGTAGTTTCACCTGTTAGTTTCCTGGAAAAAAAAGAAATATTCTATACCTGTATGATTTGACCTGTGGATGTTAAATAATCTTACTGGATTGAGACCTTTCAAAATGAAACCAAGAAATACAAAATCAATATCATTTTAATAATCTGAGTCTTCTCCGCATACCCAACTTTATCTCTGAGACTAGGAGGCTTTGCTCTGTTTCACGACCCCAAGAAAGTGATACCATGGAGGAAAAAAAAAGAATCACAAAAAGCTCCTATTTAGAAGAAAAATAGGAGAAAAAATAATTTTTTAAAGTGTAATTATTTCCTCATTGGCAAAGAATTGGAAATAAGCAGTTTATCTACATGGAGAGGGTAGAAAAAGATTTCACAAACTGATAATCAAAAATAAAGTGATGACAAGATATTCTGCTAAGCATTTTTTAAAGTAAGGGGCTGGAGAGGGGGTTGAAATGCTCAGTATTCTTTTTTACTTTCCTTCAAAGAGTGAGTGAAAAATTATTCTGCACAGCAAAAAAATCACCAATAATATAATTCAGAAAATATATTGTTTCCTTTAGAAGCATCTTGCTCAACACTTGATTTCACATTTTCATTCCTTAGAGATTACAAGTCTTTGCATTTTTATATCTCAGAGTTCACCACCTTGTGGTTTTGAAGTACAAACAACTTCATAAATATTATTCATTGCGTTAGAAAAAAAAAATCAAGTAGGTTCAGGTTCTTCTACATAAATGACAAACGAATAAATACAAGTCATACGCGTGACTAACTGAAGCATTACACTAATGTTCCCTGGCACTACAGGCAGATCATGATTGCTGTAAAACAGGGTAATCAATACTGCGTAAATGCGTGTTAAAAGAAACATTATCCCTAGGCCAGAGTTTCAGTGATGGGTCATTCTGGCTGGAAAATTCTACCTTACATTAAGACACTGTTTCTGCTGCAGAACTCACCTTCTTTCTGTAACTTAGGGATGGGTGGATAGGATGATTTTGTAGCATGCATGCATCCTTTTATGGTATATCCTGTATGCTTTGTATATAAAGCATATATGGTTATGTGTATGCCCATAGATGGTATGTAAAATGTGTATACTGCATATATTTCTGTCTGAAGTTTTTGAATTTGTTGCACATTGGAGACGTGTTCATATGCATAAGTGCCTGGAGAAGCAAATGCCATAGCCCCAAGGACCCTCTGCACCACCTGGCAGAGAGTTGCAGCCCCTCTCTCCCTCCCGCATGGCACCCAGAGCCAGGGAACTGCCCGGGCTCCATCCAGGGTGACAGCTGAGCAGAGCAGACACACGCTCCTCACTGCTAAGTGAGGTATCCTTCCTTGACTTGTGCAGATGGGAGAAATCATAGTGCATGTCACCTGTTTGCAACCCGAGAAGCAAAGCATAGTCGTTCCTGGGCTCTGGACGGCTCCTTTTGGAAAGGAGAAAAAGAATAAAGACTTCTTTGAAAATAAACTTATTCGAGCATAAGGAAATGGATGAAGCAAAAGTTCTGCAATGGTTCTTACAGGAAATTATGCTATGTTTGTATAACCTTTTACTTACAACTTTTTTTATTTATGTATTAACTTCTTCCATTTAAACAAATCCTAAACTACATCCTCTTCTTAACACCAGCAGTAGGGCAACACAACAAGAAACCAATCCTACTGACAATGGGAAGACTGAGACCTTACCTCTCTCAGTTTCTGTCAGGAATGTAATTCCCAATAACATTGATATTTAAATACCGTAACTGGATGTATAACCCATGATCTCATTTGGATGAATAAGGCAAATCAGACTTCGCGGAACTGGCTTTGGCCATTTCCTGTGGACTCAGTTTTGATTACACACTGTTCAGACATGCAGATACCCTTCCAAGCTATAACAAGTTGTTTGCTGTTTTTAAACAAAGCCCAAGCCTGAAGAGAAAACTAAGCCTTAGCAAAGAGCTCACAGTGTGCAGTCGCCTGTATGGGAAACTTCTGAGCGCTCCTCTTTGTCCCTTGAACATCCCAAATGTTCCCCATTGGCCTAGGAGGGGCAGCTTGGAAAGGGCTTGTAGTGGCTTCACCTACCCTGAGCTGATGGAATTCCCTCTGTCTCAGGTGCTCCATGTGTAAGTGACTTCAGCTCCCTGAGAAACGGCTTAACCTTCCTCTCCTGCCCTGCCCAAAGGCTCTGCACCCTCCACAGAGCTTGGGTGAACATGAGCTCTTGGTTCCAAGCTCTGCACATCCAGTGCTTTCCTCATACACTATAGTCCAGGGTCTGCATGGTAACGATTAGGTGATATTTAGTTAAGAAGAAATTGAAGTGAAAAAAAGTACAAAGTCTTATTTTCTCTTATCTGGAAAGCAAATGCAAAAATTTTTCTGGAAACTGGAGCAGTCAGTTCATGTGACAGATCTACAATGAGATCCACAACCACAAAGCATTCAAATAGAACACAACAAGGCAGTGAACTGCTGGGACACGTTTTTTTTTTCAAATATCTGACATCTAACAACAAATCCTAAGCACCCTTCTTTCTAAAATTGTAGGGAATGTAAAATTGAGAGAGAAAACTGAACTCAGGAAAGGGAATAGATAAAAATTCTGCTTTTGAGAACACACCAAGTAATAACATCCCATCCTGGCCCTGGCACAAGATCTGGAGTGTTTGCTTCCCTTGACAAACTGCATAAAATCACAGTTTTTCCAGTTTATAGTTACTCTAAACAATAAGTGCTTTGTGGCAGCCTTAGACCCCAAGATCTCTAATTAAATGTCCTGCTATCCGATTTACATATAACCCACTGGTGAAGAAGAACTGACTCTTAATTTCTTTGAGGAATGCATCCCTTGGAGTTTTTCCAAGCATAACTGTTATTTGTCTGCTGGAAATATAACACAGCAGAAAGGGAACAGTCACGGATGTTTCCAGAGTGTGTGGAAGACAACTTCCTAACACAGCTGGTGAGAAAGCCAACCAGGGAAAGCACCTTACTTGTCCTGCTGCTTGTTAACAGAGAAGGTCTTGTGGGGGATGTAAAGGTTGGAGGTCATCTTGAGGAGAGTGATCATGAAATCATAAAATTGGAGGAGTAGGCGGGGAGCCAGCAGAACTGCCACCTTGGACTTCCAAAAGGCAGATTTTGGCCAGTTTAGGAGCATGGTTGAGAGCGTCCCTTGGGAGAAAATCCTGAAGGGCATAGGTGCTCAGCAAGGCTGGTTGTACTTCAAGTAGGAATTCTTAAAAGCACAGCAGAAGGCCATCTTCTGTTCCGTAAAACAAGCCGACAGGGAACAGAACTCAGAGGGTTGTAATGGAGCAGGGTCAAGTTGGAGGCCTGTAACCAGCAGTGTCCCCCAGGTGTCAATCCTCAGTCCAGTCTTATTCAACATATTCATCAATGACCTGGAGCGGGGACAGAGTGTATCCTCAGCAAGTTTGCTGATGATACCAAACTGGGAGGGCTGGCTGACACTCCAGAGGGCTGTGCAGAGAGCTGGGCAGAGAAGAACCTAATGAGGCTTATAAGCATCTTTGTATACATTTCTGCCTAGAATCTGTTTTCAAGTTTCCTCTTCCTTTAAAGGCTGCCTGTTACTATGCCCAGCTCTGCTCTTCTCACTGAGCTTTGAACGAATTCTTGTTATTTTAGTATACTCCAACAGATCTGTTATGGTTATTAAAAGTATTACACATGCCAAAATATTTTGACTGACAAAGTGAAAAACATTTCCAGCATCCTGAGATCTCTATCTGCCGTAAACTTGTGAAGAACTGGCCCCAAAATAAAAAACGAAGCTGGTGGTTATTACCACAACTAGGTTGGTAATTTGGTAATTACTAGGAAGTGCATCAGCCCAGGCAGAGCTGCAGCATCAAAAATCCCCAGGGTGAGGGGTAGGACAGAGCACTGATCCCCAGGCAGCAGCAATGCTTTAGATAAACGTGCATGACACACAGAACTCGTGTACAGCCTGGACACAGGTGAAGTGAGCATTAATTACTTGCTGCTGAAAATTATTTTGCTCCACAGAAAAAGAAAACAAAGCCAGGAACCCTGCACTCATCACAATAATCCTGTGAGAATGAGTCTGCAAAAGAGGCGTTAAGCAGAAAACACACCCTCTGGGTTTAGAATTTGTTTTTCATTAATCTAAATAACAGCAAAACAAAACAGTTCCAAATAAGCTTTCACTCAACTCTTTATAGGGATCTTCCATCCCTATCTGTCCCAACATCATTTCAGCTTCCAATCCAGTTTTTCCTAGCCCTGGCTCCCATTTTACTGCACTTTCTGCTCAATGAGCAAGACCAAAGCTTTTTATAAGTTTCTTATGCCAACACCTGAAAGAACTATGCTGCTTTTAGCACATTCCCAGCCTTTATTCCCTGTGAATATTTCCCACAGCCAGCCTGTAGGAAAAAGTAATTTTCCTACACAACTGAGGGGCTGGGACTTTCACGGAAACAATGCCATGGACATCAGAATCAGGAGATAAGGTTTGGATAGCCAGCCCTAGCCTTGGCGTGGCCATGGAAGATGTCCAGCAGGAGCATGTAGCCCAGCAACCTGCCCCAAACACCGAGTGCTTCCAGGAAATGAAAAAAAAAAACCACAGTGATTTCAAACAACCCTTTCAAAGGTCCCACAGGGCTGGTGAGAACTGGTGGATGAATCACTGTGCTCACACCACCTGCCTTCAAGAAAGTCAGAAAAATCAACGAGTCCTAAATCCCATAATTGGCTCCCTGGGGAACGAGGGGGACCCTTTGCTGACGATGTTTCTGCCTACAATTGTACCACCCCGATCTTGATGTACACAGTAACTGGCTTAATCACAGTTTGGGCAGAGGGGGCTGTAAGAAAAGAACCTGCATCCAGCAATAAATGGTCTTGCTGATGCAGCACAATGTGTTGAATCTGTAAGAGCTATCTTTGTGCTGTTGGAATGCTTTTCTCATTTATGTTTGCACCGGGTACTCAGCAAATAGATTTAGCAACCAGGCATTGTTAAACAAGGATATGCTCCTCTTTCAAGATTTATTTTGTATGCAATCCTGCCATTTCTCTGAGTTAGCACTAAATGTTGGTCCCCAAGTGGCAGTTTAATGTTGATGCCCTTGTCTTAGGATAAGCCATAAAGCTCAACAAAGGTTCATCAAAAGTCCAGCTCCCAAACAGCAACTAGCTCTTGGGGCCTACGAGATGCTCCTGCAGTCCCAACTGAGGGGCTGCTGGTTGTTCTCAGCCCCTCTCAGTGAAGGTATAAGCAAGAAAAAACAGGGCTAAAGCTGAGGAGTTAACGTCTGCAATTCCTTTTCTGATTAACAACTGCAAAGCTGCTTCAGACCCTGGACACACGCCAGCTTCATGAACAGGTCATCTTTGTTTTAGTCTGAGAAAAGCCTACTGCTGCAGAAAAATGAAAAAAAAAAAAAAATCCAACATATTTTTTCAATTCTGTGTTTTTATTTAATTAGACAGATCAGTCAGGGAAACCCAAACTGCTTTAAGTGCCAGCAAGACTGTCCTGAATAAGACTGTTCTGAACAAGACTGTCCTAATCTCATGCTCCCCCTTTACTTTGCTGGCAGATGGAAATACAGCAAGAATAACTGAAGGGAAAAAAAAATAATTTTTCTAACACTTCACAGAACTAGTGGAAAATATTTTGTGTTAATATTCAGGATGGGTTATAAATATCTCCGTAAGTTAGATTGTACCTTTGCTTTCATATCTAACATTTTGTTCCCTTCTCAAACTCTCTGATGACCCCGTCACTGAAAGTGAGCTTTTAGAAAAGAACATTGTCACACAGAGTCCTCACAGCAGAAACCTCATGAACAAAACAGAGAGGAATTCTATTGGCAGGTCTTAGAACACAATGTCTTAGAAAGAATACAGACAGATATAGCTACCTACAGACTTGACAATTAATGTCTGTGGTGTACAATATATACATATATATGTCTACAAACATGCAAAAATACCCATATGCTGCCCACACCAGAGTCACACCAATTGTGGGCCAAGATCAGGTGCAATATTGCAAGTTGAGGATTTTGTAAATTTTACCCTAACAATACTATGTTTTTTCCCTGTGATAAACAATAAACTTTACTCTCGGGAGAGTCAATCAGTGAGAGATGGGCTACAGGACTTCCCCAGGTCCATTCCTATCCCAACATCTGATTTTTGCTGTTGATCTTCCACCATCTCATATATTCTTAATGTTAGAGCAGATTTGTTACCTTCTCTAGCTCATTTTAAAACTCTTTCATTTTCAGTGATATCACATCATGATACAGTCATCCATTTTCAGATTTCTTCATTATTTATATAAGAAAATATTTTCTACCCCACTTACCATGAGCTGTTAGACCATTCCTGCCAAAAATCTGTTTGACTTAAGAGCAAGCCCTTGTGACTCTTTCACTGGAATTGCCAGGCATTTCCTCTTTCAATCAATAGGCTGCCTTCATAAGCGAAATATTAATATTAAAAACCCCTCAACTTTAAGTGTCTTGTTAAGAAACAAGTTTTTATGCCTAAGTCAAATTTACTCCGCTCCTTCTAAAATCCTGCATTCACTGCAACTATGTGTAGTTGCTTATTACAATCCAGAAAGCTAGGAAAAAAAGAATTATTAAAAATAAATACCTAAATCATAATATCTGTGTAATCTCAGCATAAACTAATCTATTCCAGTAGATTTTTGATTCTCTTCACAATTGCAAAGTTGCACAGGGAAAAATATTTGCTGTCTACAACAGAAGTTAGTACGGGTGCCTGGTTCATAACATCACTTGTGAAAACCAGCTAGGGGCACTTCCTTCTACCTTTGTATGTAGCAAGTTTCTTTGTGTGCTTTTATTCCCAATTCCTCAGTTACAGTAAAACACGTGCAGATTTGACAATTCACTCTGTCACTACACCCAGACCCCTGAGCAGTGCCACTGTTCACAATGACACACTAGCACAACTGGGACTCTTTTTTTAACAAGGTCACATTTTGACAATTCAATGCCACAAAACCACATAATTACATTGGGCTCCACCTAGAAGGCTGAATGAAAGCTCTGCATGAGTAATTCGAGGTTAAATCTGACAAATGTTCAGAGTGCTAAACGGAGATTATGTTTATGCCTGTGAAGAAACATGGGGTAAAAGTACCATCCTTCCAGCTTTTGCTGTCTCCAGTGCTGTATTACCAGCCAAAACGACATTGTTCTTACCAGTGCTTTAGGAAATCCCCTGCCTTCTCCTCTCTGTCCATGAACGTGTTTTGCCTTGCCTGGGCTTTCTCTGTGCAAGCTTGCAATTGCACAGGGCTGAGCCCTGGCGGCTGAAAATCCTCAGCTACTATGAAAGTACTTTATTTTCTCCATCTCTCTCTGCAGGTTGGCATTGTAAAGTGGTAAAGTTGTAACAGTTAAAAATACGTGCATAACCTTCTGAAGAAAGCCTCTAGATTATGGCAGAGCAGAATATACAGAAACCAGAGCAATAAATAACTCACATTCAACTTCTCAATTTAAATCATGACTGGGCTACATGAAGTTATTCACTTTAACTCAGGCCAGTGCAAAAGTCCAGTTATTAAAATTGAAACTCATCTATTATTGTAAGAAGCCAATGTATAACAGACTTCTTGAACCTAACATCATGCTTCTTGAACCTAACATCATCAAATACAAAGAGGAAAAATCCAAGTGTACAATAAGCAATGCTTTTATTCAAAGTGAACACTACTTTCAGTAGAATTCATCAGAAACCAAACTGTAAGTAATCCACTATTAAAAATTTTCCTGTTTCTATCGCAAGCAGCAAATTATGCATAATTTTAAAAAGCTTATCTTAGTCCTGTTGTGATGAGAATTTATCACACCCTTAAAATGTTTTTAATATTGCTAACAATTACCTTATGGGAGAAGCTCACAGAACCAGAGAGCAGTAGCACAAAGGTGGGGACAAGCCATAGGTTTTGCCAGGGGAAGGAAAAGGACTCGGTGGCAGTGGGAGGTCATCAGCATTTCCCATTATTGTGCTTTAAATACGCTCGGCGTTCGCTGCCCTGCTATTGTTTTTCACATTCACCTTTGGAAGCAAGGTCGGCCAGGACTATTTAAAAAAAATCAAAACAAAACGTCAGTATGGGTTTGAGCTATACGCGTGGAAAACTCTGCAATCATCAGGTCTTACAGATAAAAAAAGTAAAAGTTCTCCCTCTTTTTCCTTTACGCAATAATTTCCCTTAAATCTTCTAGATTTGTTTGGACAAGATCAAGAATGGAACACTACCCCGAATTACAGATTTCTTCAAAAGGAAAGGGTGGATGCAAGCAGGGATTCAGGAAGGAAATCTTAAATACAATATTCACAGCAGTACTTCAATGCCGTGTCTTACACCTCTGTCTCTCACTCTCTCTATATATTTTTGCTTCATGTAGCAGTATGTTTTGGTCATGAATGCATTACAGATCTGAAGCCCAGTCCTACTTAATGGAAGGGTATAGCATCAGGCTTTTAAACTGGCAGCAAATAATTTCATCTGAAATAGTTTAGCACATTATAATAGCACCTAATAACAATGATATCAGGAAGAATAAAATTCCACAATTGTGAATGCAATTTTTCTTTTGAAAAAATGAGACAAATGACCCGGCACATAGTTTTACATTGTAACCCAAACCTCATATTTCCTACTGAGTCAGTACAGAGAGTGTGACATTAAAAAGCAACTCGCCCATAAAAGGAAAATGGCACAGAGTTTTGTTTGATGCATCACGTACAACTCCTGATCAGACCTTGCCCTGCCCCAAGGTTTCATTGCTAATGTGTCAGTGACAGCAGAACCAGAGATCTTCCAACAGAAAATGTCAAATTCGCATCTGTAAAATACAAAATATTAATCTAGTTTCTGCCACGAATCACATTTTCTCAAAGACTTGGGAGGGTATCAAACCCAAATCACTGACATTTCACTTTGATTTAGTGAAACAGCAGGATAATTTCCCAGATCACACTATATCCCCTGCAAAGAGGGGCTTAGCTAATGAGTTAGATGAACAAACAAAGCGCTAGAAAGGCTGGTCACCAAGTGAAAAGTAATGTGTTCCCAAAATTGCAGGAGAAACCCAGTGACTCTTCAATGCCATTACATCTAGATCTAGATATGCAAAAAATCCCACCCCAAAACCAACTCAGTGGTTTGTGCTGGAGCTGGGCATAAACATCTCATGATCTATACTACAATGCCAGTCATTTCCAGGGAAACTCATTAAATATCACGTTCCCTGTCAGTAAAAAATCAATAAAAATCCATAAAATTCTTATGTCTTGACCTACCAATCTGCTTATGTGTAAAATTAGAAACAAGGGTGTACATTTTCCAAAAAAAAAAAAAATCTCATAAAATATATTGAGCATTTGAATATACCAAATGCTTATTTTCCCAGACAGAACCACTGTTTAGACTATACACGACATTAAATATTTCCCATTTTCCTTGCCCTATTTCTCATAGAAGCTCTTAACAGAGCTCTTAATAGGAAAAACGCTAAGCAACAATGCCTATTTCAGCATTTTTGACCAAAGGGGTAAAAAACATTTTTAGAACAGCCTGTGGTGGGAGGTGACCACAGGAGTGTTCATCTCGATCCCTGCTGGGCAGTGTTCAGCTCCCAGCAGCAGTGGTTCACCAGATGACACAAACTCACTTCAAATCTAACACCAAGGAAAGCTGAAGAGCTTTCTCCTTGTAGTCTCTCCCACTGGAAATAACTTCCAGTTATTTCCCACTGGAAATAAATTCCAGTTGCTGAGAATTACCGGTTAGTGCTCCTCCGCTGTTCTTCACAAACTGCTTTTTCCTTGAGCTTTGAATGGCTGAAAGTGTTTTAGTCAGACTTAGTACAGGATCAAAGTCGCTGTTGAGATCATAGCTTTCGGTTGTCACTTGGATTTTTATCAGTGTAAACACCGTGTCAGGAAATAGAATGCTTGTAGAAGATGCTGCATCGGCCACACTGAAGTCTGTAATTTGTAAGAAGTGTTCTTTCTCCCTGTTTTCTTTAATCCTTAGATCTGACAGAGAGATTATAATTCTGACTCCACCACCATCCTGCTGACTAAACCCAACTATGCAATGTGGAGAAACAAACACAATTGTTCTTATACAGTTCCATAAGGAAAGAAGTACATATTTGTCAAAACATTATGACTAATCAAAAAAAAAAAGATAATTTTCTCAGAAATTCTGGGAACACATGGTGATGCAGAAAAGGACAAAGGAGGAATTATTAAAAAATGATCCGAGGGCTGGAGCCCTTCTGCTGTGAGGACAGGTTGAGAGAGTTGGGGTTGTTCAGCCTGGAGAAGAGAAGGCTCCAGAGAGACCTTAAAGCCCCTTCCAGTCCCTAAAGGGTCCACGGGAGAGAAGGGGAGGAACTCTTGATTAAAGAATGGAGCAATAGGGTAAGGGGTGCCATCTTTAAACTGAAAGAGGGAAGATTTAGCTTAGATGTTAAGAGGAAATTCCTTGCTGTGCAGGTGGTAAGTCACTGGCCCAGGTTGCCACAGAGAAGCTTTGGTTGCCCGATGCCTGGAGGGGTTCAAGGCCAGGCTGGACCAGCAACCTGGTCTGGTGGGAGGTGTCCCTGCCCAGGGCAGAGGGGTTGGTAAACTTCTAACCCATAGAATTTTGTAATTCTATTCCTAATCAGAATTGAGAGAATGAGATTATCAGGAGATGGAGCAGCAATAAGAAAACTACACTGACCAAGGAGAGACGTGCTAAGAAAACAAACCATTCATTAGGAGATAAAAACAAGCCATTCAAAGGAGATAATGTATGTGTGAATTACTTAAAGAACTGGAGACAGTTGCCCTAATGATTTTATTCCATATTCATCTAATACTCAGCATAAAAACATAGTTCCAATTTTTAAGCCACATAAGTAGATCTACAATAACCAAATATGAACGTCACAATGAAAAAAAATCCATATTATGGGTTTTGATTTGTTCTGTGAGACAGTTTCAAAAGCTCCTGAAGAGTAACCTGCCTTTATTGCCAATCTGCTCCAGGTCTGTAATCATCTGGTGTTACAGGAAACTCTACAGAAGAGTAAAATTAGCAACCTGTAAATAGTCATCACACCAATTCATAGATGTGAGCTGAAAATTGGGTAATATATCTACTAACATAAATACAGATTACAGTGCTTGATTTTGAGCAAATCTTAGGAAAAAAAACCACAAAATTAATTATGTGAAGACAAAATGCCACACACAAATCAATTCATCTCTGAAAAGTCTCCCTGCAACAATTCTTCTTCTCACCAGAGAATTAACTATAAATTCTACCTATTTTCCAGCCTAAACGACATCCCTCGCTAATCCCTTTTTGTGTGTTTCGTCTTTTCTCTGAGAGGCGTCAGAAATTATTAAAAAAATAAATAAGTTAGGATCACCTTTTAGGTCTGTCTGCCCAGAATGATCTGCTCAGGAGTGACAGCGTAGAATTGTGCTTCTGCCTGTGTTTTGGCTTTTGGTTACAGGAGATGGGGACCTTACAGGTCAGCACCCCCAGCTCCTGAGGAGAGCAGACCCCTGGAAACGGTCACAAAGGAGGGGACAAACTGGAGGATGTAGGGAGCAAGACATGGGAAATGTGTTTCCTCTCAATTGTTACCTCTGCTGGGTCCTTTCAAACACGTCACCTCACAAGAAAGAGGGTTTGTGATTCCATCTTGTGGAATTTAGCATTAGATCTCACTCGTTTGTCCCCACCTTATTTAAAACACAAACTGAGGCGTCATTCCATTATTGTGCAAATATTTAATACCTTGTTCAAACATTGTGCAACTGAACACTTTAAAAATTATTGTTCTGTTGCAAGAGTTATTTAGCAGTGACATACGTTGGATCTTTACAAAGCCAGTGTCAAAAAAAGCCAGTATTTCAAGGGTATTTTTATTGCTATCCGCTATGAGTAAATGTTAGCCTCAAACAAATTAAAATAGTTTGTGTGTGAGGTGAGGGGTCGTGACTTAGGATGTATCTGGATGTGTTGGGAGGAATTTGGTATAAACAGCTCTTTAGAGGCTTCATTTTAGACCCATCTTTTGGGGATCCGGAGCAGCGTCTGAACATCTCTGGAGAGACACCACGGCTGTAAGAGCTGTGCAGAGCAAGGAACGACTCCAGCCAAACAGCACAGCTCTGCTCAGCCTTACTGCTGGGGTCCTCTGTCACAGCCATCAGTGGTACAAAAATATGCAAATAGGTGTGGATTACCATCAGAATTTCATCTATAAATGGCTGGTGTAATTTCTGTTTATTTTTTAGACAGGCCTGAGCATGTGTCCAAGATCCATTTGTTAGTTTTACAAGGCAGAATTGTGATTTCAGTTTATTAATAGGCATTATTTATTGCTTGTGTTTATTCTTGGCTCTGTGTGATTATATCTTACTGGGCACATATGGGATTTGTTTGCTGGGGCCAGTCCAGAAACTAAGATTTCTCTGTTCCATACCTGTTGCATAAGCAGAAGAAAATTATCTAAATACATCAGCAAAATGTTCTGTGTTTCCTTTTAATGCTAGAAAACAGCGATAAGAATCTGCAATGATTTACTCCCCCTTGTTATAACATATGGCCTTGCACTTTTCTTGGATTTAGGTCATTTCATATATATTCTGATTTTCTAACAAAACGGCATTTCTGGTTCCATTATTTACTTCTTAAATTTGGCCATCTGCTCTAAGCCTTTCTCATTTCTCAAGCCCAGAAACTCCCAAGCAAAGTCCATCCCAAGAAACACCCTCCAGACCTTTCATACCAACACGCTGAGCCTCTTGCTTTTCTGCCAGACAGACTCCAGAGGTGCTGGCACCACAACACGTGGCATCAGTCTCGTACGCTTGCTAAAGGTGAAAAAAGTAAAAATAGAGGTAAATCTTAAGCTTTCTGGCTATTCCCCAAGGTAAATGTTGTTTCATGCTGAATTCTCCAGATACATATGATACCACCATTAAAGAGAGAGGATCCAAATTGCGCGTGCTTTGTGCTGCTAGAACAGATGCTAGCACATTTATAGAGCAAACACTGCTCACATTTGGGATAGTACCATAAAGGGATACTAAAAATGATCACGTGCTTGAGAATTTCTATGCTTCTCTGTTTCACTGGGCTCACAAAGCTTTTTTCTGCACTTAAATGCACGACACCATATAAGGTATTGATTTGATAAAGCTGCAGTAGATTGAAAGAAATGGCACTTGGCTTCAAACACCGTAGGGAGAGAGAGGTAAAGATGAATTATACCATCAAACATCACTTCTGAACTGGAGGAGCATCCAAGCAACAAGACCAGAAATCTTGATAGATGGTTCACTGGAAAAATTTGCTAACAACACAGGAGCAGTTAAAAGAGAGCTCTGAAGCTTATTCATGACTATTTCACTTTTATAGGATGTTGCATGCATTTTAAAAGCAGTATAAATATATGCAAAATAATGGAAACAGATAGAATCAATCTTTTTGCAGGTTTTGGGCTAGAATTGGTTATTAGACCTTCAGATATTGCAGTCCCTTACACATCAAGTGTTCCTCCTGTACTGACCCAAATAACTTGCATGGAAGTGATGGCTTTCAAATCTTTTCACTTTTCTTTCTTTCCTGGCTTTAGCAATTCTGGTAAAAAAAAATCCCAGAAGTTTAACAGGAGACACGTCAAAGGCCTTGAAGGTAATTCATGTCACAGTGAATATTAATTGGCTTCAACTGCTTTCTCTCCTCTTGTTTATTTTTCTATTAGTGCCCTATGGAAGTTCTATATCTACACAGCAAACTTCCCCATAGGCTGGGCGACATGTAGGATACACAGGTTTTTTAGGAAACTTGTCTATTGTACACCCACTCAAAATATGAGAGACTTCATTTTGCCTTTTGTAAAAAATGCAAGATATCATTGAGCAGCAACATTTGCCAGAAACAGAGTTTGTGTTGAGTCACGTATATAAAACCCACTGGAAAAATTCTGCCACTGGGTATGCAAGAAGGACATCTGTTGCTGCTGACAATGAACCGATTTGTCTTTTTAAAAGCCATCCTGTTCACAAACAGAAATATTTTTAAATAGTCGAAAGCCTTCAAAACCCAATTTTCCTGAAAAAAAGAGCCAATGTACGTATTTTTATACCTGTGCTTAACCATAGGCAAGCTCAGCCCAGCAATGCATTAGATCACCCATTCAAAGCTTGATTTACCCAGCAAAAAATTTGGAGACTAATTACACAGAAAATAAGCTCTTGTGATTAATTATTGTGAATAAAGTCAAGCCAAAATTATTGATAGCTGGGGGAAAAAAGCCATAAACAATTCACTTAAAATCAAGTAACAGAGTTTGTTTTTAACTGCAGCAAGATGCTGAAGTTAGAACTGGAAAAGTTGCAAAACAAAATAAACTGAAGTTTGTCCAAAATCATGGTACTATATTACCCTCATCTGTTAGTGATTATGAGCCAGTGAGGTCTGTTGTAAAATGCTTACAAAGGATATAGAAATAGTCTTCAAATATGAAACAAATTAGAAATAACTGGCCTCTAAACAAGCATTTGATGTATGAACAAAAAAGATGGTAAGAAAATGAAAACCTCAGAATGCTTTTTACACCAGCTGCTTGAAACAGCCCTCATTTCCATTTCTAAAGGGTCCGAGTCAGATGTGACATAAGCGTGATGCAAACCACGGCTCAATGCAAACATTGGGAAACTTGCCATCAAGTATGGTCTGTTAAAGAAGAACAGAGAAGGGGAGAGCGAGAGAGGCTTCTTAACATGTAACTTACACCACCACTGTCCCATTGGAATCTGGACCAACTTAGCTGGGATGAGAGGTAAAAAGATACTCTAGAAAGACAAAACCTTCACACACTCCATTCTAGCTAACTAGAATATGCATGTCACTTCCCGTTAGATCACTCACTCTGGTTCCTTGCATTCAGATATTATATGCTCTACAGCCTCATTTTTACTGCCACCAAACTCTGAAGCAAGTGAGCAGAGTCTGGCTTGAGGCCCGGCCATTAGGAGATGCATTTACAGCTTCTAAGGGACATGGGAAAACAGGGTTTAAAATAAGAATGTTTTCTAAATATTATGGAAGCAGCAAACGCCTGTGTTTGTACATATTCAGGAAGATGCCCCCAGTCCTGACCTAGACCTGCTCAGCATTTCAACTTTTGTTTTCCCAAGTCAAAAAATTTCTTCATAAACTTGGCATCACATTTGATCAACAGCAAATTATAGCAACATGATCTCAACAGCAATTTCTGAAATTGCTATGGAAACTCCTTCTTGTCCCTGGTTTGTGATACAGGTTCTCTGTCCTTGCTGTACTGACCCCTGGGGCTGGGTTACTCACGGTCTGTTTGTTGCACTGGAGAGGAAGGAAACAGCCATATCACCACCAGCCGTGCTGACTGAGGAAGCAGGAAAAGAAGAAGATAAAATGGGAAAGGATGTACCTAGAAAGTTACAGATGGGGTCAAAGCCTCAATGCTCAGGTATTTGCAGGCTCTTCCAGCACAAGTGACAAAGAGCTGCATCTACAAGCTCTTAATTCTCTTTAAGCTCTTACTTCTCTTTAGGCTCTTACCTCTTTATAAGCTCTTATCTCTCTTTACACCTCTGAGCTCCCACAAAACCTGAGGCAGCAAAACCACAAACACAAAACCTCTCTGCAGGGTGGTTTTAACTTCTTTCCTTGGCCAGGTCCAGCTGCAGCAGATGAATGCACTAATGACGTGAGTGGAAGAAGCTGGGCCCTCGCAGTCCTTGCCTCCTCCTCCTCCCCCCCTCTGTCACGCACCCCCTGCACTGAAGCTTTTCTCACCAGCCATCCCTGCTTCACCTCTGCTCCTGGGACACAAGAGAACCTGGTGCTGCTCAGAACTCCAGGCATCAGCTCAGGAGAATCAGGCTTTCATTTATCTTTTTAAAAGTAACACCGGTGCAGGGAGGATACAAGAGAAAAGACTGGACCTTGGTTTCTTCCAGCTGAAGAGAAAACATTGGAGACAAGCGTGGAAAGGGTTCCAATAAGGAAAAAATTAGCCTGCTCCCTCTGCAACGTATTATAAACACTCCCCCCCTAGAATATTAGAAAAATGCCATTACCCTCTAATAAGCAGCTGCGTGACTCCAGATACGATGTTAAGTAAAGCAGCGCATGGTGAAACTGGAAGAGAAGTCAAATTAAAGCTAACCTTTCTATATGGGATATGACTCGGGTGCAGATGAGAAGTTTACCCCTAAATTGGCTAACGGAAACTTAATGTGCTGCATAAGTTATTGACGCTGTCAATTAAGACTGAAGGCACAAAACCCCAAACTTCATAGCTGCACACTTTGTCTTGGATGCTGAACTTATTGAAATTGTCTGAATTTACTAAAACTTCAGTGTCTTCCAGTACGATTGGTATCAGGGAACAAATTATTTTATTTTCCTAATGCAAGCCCTGGAGGAAACTGCCACACAGGTTACACAGACTCTCTGGGGATAAAGACAGGAAGCTAAATAATGGGGAAAAAAAAAAAAAAAAAAAAAAAAAGAAGAAAAGATGAGGAAAGAACACATTTGTCATTCTGTCTAGAACCACCATCAATCATTAGGCTTGGATGGGAGCAGAGGCGCTGCCAAAGCACACTGGGCTAGACAAGCTCTTGGCCTGACTGGATAGGGCTGTCTTTATCTTATGTTTTCACCCAAAACGTGGCCCATTTCTCTTAAGGTACTTCAGACTTTGTTACGAAGCATCCGTAACAGAAAATTTGTTAACAAGCAACAAAAAGGAATAAAGAAAGTTGCAGAAAGGACAAAACAGAAACAGCAAGGGGTTTCTAGGAAGGTAAGAAAAAAGGGAGGAATTACATTTGCATCTGCTGCCCCAGCAGAAAGAAAGAAAACAGCGTGCAAGGGAACGTGATGATACAAACTATTATTTATTGAAAGTATTTCAGGAAGGAAAAACATAATCATCATTAAAATCAAGGCAATTAAATTAAATAAAAAACTGCGTAATAAAGTTATCGTGCTTTTTTTTTTTTTTTTTTTGGTAATAATTCTCTCCTGCCCTTAGGGAAGCCTCAAAAAATACTGAATTTCAAGCTCTATGAAAAAGCGTCGCAGTAATAAAGGCAACTTAGAGGCGGTTTTGGGTCTTTAGCCGAGAGTTCTGGTTGTCTCCGCAGAAGAACGCCCCAGGGTACGGATGGGGTCCGAGCCCCAACGCTCAAGCGCTGTACCCGGGGGCTCATCTCAGCCAAGCGCCTCGCCGGGAGCGGGGCGGCACCGGCACCGGCACCGGCACCGGGGGAGAGGGGGCGGAGGGAGGAGCGGGCCGCGCCCCCCGCCGCTATTAGTACCCGCACTCCGCTAAGCGCCCCGCCCCGCAGTGCGGAGCCGTCTCGGTGACTCCGCGGCTTCTCAGCACCATGAGGGGGCTCGGCGCCGCGCCGACCGACGTCTTCCTCTTCTCCCTCCTCTTCCTCCTCAGCCCGCTGCCGGTGCCGGGGGCCGAGCGGGAGCTGGAGCCCAGCAGCCGTCTGGCCGCGGCGGCGGCGCGGGTGGCCCTGCACTATCTCAACTTCCAGGCGGCCTCCCCCGGGGCGCTGCGGGAGCTGGGGCAGATCCGCAAGGCCACGCTGAAGGTAGGGGGGGGAGCGCGGTGCGGGAACGGAGGGGGGGTCCCCCGGAGGGCGGGGGGGCGGGCGGGCGGGCGCGGTCTTTAAAGTGACAATTAATGGTAATGGTTATAATGAGAGAACAGGGCGGCGGTGCGGAGCTGAACCGCCCTGAGGGTAGCGCGGCCCCCGCATCGGACACCTTCCCGCTGCCCCTTCCCTCAGGGGGCTCAGGGCACCGGCTCCCCCCCAGGGCACTGCTGTCCTGCCACCCCCTCCCCTCAAGGCACCAGATCCCCTCAGGGTGCTGCTCTCTGGCCACCCCAATCCTCGGGGGACACAGGGCACTGGGTCCCCTCAGGGCACCACTATCCCCTCACTCCTTGCCTTGGGGGGATCGGGGCACTAGGTTCCCTCAGGAGAGGAGTGAAGGTCCACCTCAAAAGTTCATTAACTTACTAATGACTTAAATATCCCCCAAATCCAAGGCCAGTGCCCCATGCGTTGGTGGAGGTGGCCCCAACCTGCCATCAAAAGCACCACAGTGCAGATGAGGGAGGGAGGAAACTGAGGCACTTGGTGGGCACACAATGGAAACAAGTCTGAGAGAACGTGCTCCACAGAGTCACTGCTGGAGCAACAATCTACTGCCTGTGACTAGAGATGGAAAGGACTCTGGATTTCTATTTCTGGACACCAAGAGCTCAACTAAAGCCAAAGCAGTTGCCAGCAGAAAATATGCCTATATCTTCTGAAAAATGTGTCAAATTGAGGTGACAGAAAGAGGTGAGTCCTAGATAGGAGCAATGTGCCCAGTGTACCCTGGCAAGGGATTCTCTTCCTTTTGGCCCCAGGGTGGTTTGGGTTTTTTTACAGCTTTCTCTGCTTCTAAAAGTTAAGAGAAGATGCAAAAACTTCTGGGTAATGTTTCTTCAAGGCTGTAGATGCTGTAAGGAAAGCACAACCTTCCTGTAGAGCTGAGGAAGGTCTGAGCTGCCACAATGGGTGGGATTTAAAACCAGCCCTTCTCAACCTAGTCTTTCCCTCTAGGCCAGTGCTGGGCAGCCCCCTACCCACTGGTTATTTTGGATTACCATTCTGAAGTGCCCAATGTAGCACTGGATTCTACTGGATCCTTTTCACAGCTCTAGCATCCGTAAAGGAAAATGGAAGATCTTACATTTGTCCTTCGGCATCTGCATGGCTTGTTGAATCCAGGCCCTCACTCCCAAAATTTACAATAATGGTCTGTAGTGTAAAAGCTTCCCTCTCAGGAAAGAAAGTTCCAAGCCAGCCTAAAGTGCTGAGGATGTACTACTGCAGTCCTTGCCTCACTGAAACACAGCCTCCAACTTACACATATATCCCAGTCAACAGTGGTCCCAAAGCAACTTGAAGCTGTTTGAGTTGCAGACAATATATAACAGACCAGAACAATTTCCAATTAAGTTTGACAAAACACAAATTACTGCCTAACTATTTAGAATTTGCCTATTACTTAGCATAACTCAAGGCTGAAAGATGTGCTGGCGGGGCATGGCAGGGATTCCATAGGAAGAGTGAAGACATCTATGACAGAAATTTACTATGGTGTTTGATGCTTTTCTTGAAACCTACAAGTGCTCCTTCTCTATTTACTAGGTATTATGAATGCATATATTTACACACACGCATATAAATGTTATATATTTATATATACGTGTGTAAATATATACATATACATGTATATATTTACATATGCAAATGCTTGTGCCTCTTTTAAGAACTACATGGCCTCTGGGAGCAGCGTGTGCTACTGGAAGCAGTGCACTGGTCTTACAGAGAGATGTATCAGAAGTAAGAGGTTGGTGCAGATCCTCTTTCCAGCCCCAGGGTAACAGAGTATCTGCAAAGGTAGTTTTGGTTGTGGGGAGTGAAAGGGATTTTTGTCACCTGCTATCAGCCACCTGCCTTTTAATATAGTGAAAAGAAAACCCCACTGGTTCAGTATAGAAGTGAAATGCCTTATTTTCTCACAGTACTTGATGTTGTAGGAGCTTGCTGTAATCCCTTTCTACAGTTTATTTCTCCTTTTTCTTTGCATGCTCTGTGAAAACAAGAGGAAAAATGTACTAGACAGGGTTATTTCCTTCTTTCCTGTCCTCCACTGTAAAAATAAATAAAAAAAAATGAATTTGCTGGAAGGAATGTGCTATATTATATGAATTCTAGAGAAAGAAATGTTGAAGGTTTGGGGTTTTTTGTTTGGTTAGGTTTTTTTTGTTGTTTGGTTTTTCTTTTAAATATTTTTTCTTTCTATTTGGTTGTTTGGTTTTTCTTTCAAATATTTTTTTTTTCTATAGCAGGCTAGTTTCCTCTTTGGTAATATATTACTGGATCTAGTAAAAATAAGATAATTTTATAATGGAATTTAATAATAAGCATTGTACTTTAAAACTAACATTATTAGCCCAGTAGCCAGTTAAACTGTGGTAATGGAGATAGTCACCAGTATGGTAACTCTGTTAGATGGGGAGGATTTTTCAAGTTCAGGTAAAATGAGACTTCAGTACTTTTTTCTTCTAGCAATGAATAGCAGTGATGCACCAAACGCATAATAATTCCTACCTTGCCATTGGCTGCAGTTTGCTTTTTGTTGTCCCTTCTCATTGAGGTGGGTGTTTTCTTAACTTTAGTGAGTATCATCTAGGAAACAGCAGCATGCATCTCGTGGAATTGTTGACAGCTGCCCTTCAAAAGTATATTTTTGAGGAGAGAAGCACTAGTGTGTGCCAGCTGAAGGTGCTAGAATTCCAGAGAGACACTTTCCAAACACTGACATAGCAGTCCCCACAGCAAGCTGTCTGAGCCGTAGGTAGGTGAACCAGGTGATGAGGTGCAAAGGTAAAGTCAGGTAACCTCCTGGCTAAACTGCAACATTTGGTTAAACTGGACTACAAAATACCCATCTGTAAAATTGTATTTCTCTTCACAAGCTCATCTTGACACAAACCAGTGTAATATCAGGACTATGGTCTTAATATTAGAAATCAGTTAAAAAATTGTTACTTGTTTCCAGCAGTCAGGATCCCATGTTAGGGTGTGGAAAGGTAGGTCAGTTGTCTAGGGAACGCTAGATACAGAGAGGTAGAGAAAATTGCCACTTCTGCTGGCTTTGCCTTCCTGCCTGGGGCAATCTGAGAGCTCACCTGGCTGCTTGTGGATCTGACCCCTCCAGAAGCCACAGGCACCTGAGCTGGCTGGCGGGGACAGTGGCAGGGTGGTGAGGTGGGATCCCTCTAGGTAAGCCCCCAAAGGACACACCTCTTGGTCCTCTCTCAGCAGTGCCAGCTTCTCCAGACTTGGTGATCAGGCCAGTCCTCTGATCCAGCGACTGAAAACTGGTCCCAGAGATGAAACGCTGGTGGGGAAACAGAGGGGAAGAGATGGAAACCTGCAGCAAAGGGGTGAGAGAGGGATCACCCCTTTCCTTTCCGTGCCAGAGGGGAGTTAGAGCAGTGTAAACCAACTGTGAAACCACCTCCTCTGGGACTTGGAATGAACTGCTCTTATATTGCTATTCCAGCCTTTACGCAATACTAAAAATCTGTCATGAAAGTTGCATTAATTTTGAGCCCGGAAATAAAACAATCTTGTGACTCAGATATTCAGTAGAAAAATGAATTACTCACTTGTTTTCTTCTCTTTTGGATGCTTTTATCTTTGGCTGCCTTCAGCCAGCCATCGTCGTGCGATGTCAACTATTTCTGAGCTCTTACTTAACTCACACTTGTTAGGGTCTACAGTGATGCATTTTGGGATGATAGTGGAAAATAACAGTGGAAATAAAAGTGATGTTTTTCTTAGAAACTAGAAATACTTTTGTAAAAACATTGCTTTGTGCCAAACATATCTTCTCACTCTCCCTAGTAAGATCAGAGAAGGTGTCTGGTATGTGTACCCAGTATCAAATGTGTATTTTAGCTGTGTAGTGCCACTTGAAAGCTTTCTAGGGATGTAGTACTGCTATGGTGGAGTTGTTGTAGATGAAGAGAGTATCTCCTTCAAAAATCACATAAGCACAGAATTATGTATTTTTTTTTTCAAGTGAGTATTTACCAAGTCATTTTTTTTTTTTTTATATCCTTCTATTGAAAAGAATTGGAGGCTGAATGCTAAGTTTATAAGAAGTCCCAATTTATTTTGTTTTCTTCATTAGTGCTCAATAGTCAATGAACCTGCTGAGATACTTTGTCAGAATCTGATGACAAACTATTCTCAAAGTGACCACAGCTATAAAAATGATTTATTTTTTTTCTTTAGCAGAGAGAACAGGTGACACCAATGCAATTACAAGTAACACTGGAAGAAAAGTTGAACATAGTTTAAATGAGTGGTTACGCCGGATGGAAAAGATCTGGCTTACCCACAAAAGAGCTTCTCTTACAATCTTTAAAAGCCTGGTGGTGTAAGTGGGAGTGTGCAGTCAGGCTGCTGCAGGTTTTGAGGAAAAGGTTCAGCAAGAAACTCCATCCACTGTCATCTGTTAAATCAGAGCTCAGTTTCTCTGGCTTCAGAAGTGTTTTGTCCAACTGACTTCACTTCAGGTTCTCTCATCAGCGGTACTGATGACAAGGAAAGAAATAAGCCAAGGTCACTGTAATTAAAAAAAATACCCAAACATGATCAAATAAGTAACATCAGAAATAACAGAGATAATACTTCTTGGGTAAACTTAACTACAGTGATTGTGATGAGAGATTAGACCCTTCTTTCATCTCTACAAATTCCTGGAAGAAAGCATGATGGGAGCACAAAGGTGCCCAAATTTAGATAAATAAAACGTGTATGTTTGCTTTGGGTTCTAATCTTCAAAATTGTGCAACCAGCCACAATTCCCTTCCTGTTTATCTGAAAAGTACTGTATTTAAAAACAAATAAGACTAACAAATCGGTACAGTTGCTGGAATACGGTAATTTGACTTAAAGATACTAGAAAATGCATTTTTTCAAGGCACCTTGCATTCTCCAGTGTATCTCACACATGCCCCTATGTCACAATATATCCTACACCGGGAGCAATGAGAAGCAATAAAAGGTTTAAGAGAAAGAGAATGCCTCTTAAACCAGGTAATATAGGCAAAAAGAACAAGCTTAGACACAGAAGTGACCTGGCTTGTCTATCAAAAGCTTGTCTTACAAATGACAATATAACATACAAAAAGATGTATTTCATTATTTCTGGTTGATTTAACCAAAAGAAAGGCTTGGAAATGCACCTAGCAGTTAAAAGACACACAATGTCATTTTACAAGCAATTGGTTGAATAAATAGAATATTTTCCACACTGTTTGTTACTTGGACTCCCCACTCAGAAATAAATATAGATGTTTCAAAAGTGAGCATAAGAGATGATAGGGAAATAAGAGCCTGACTAATGAAGTAAAGAACAGATAATGCAAATACTGTTTATTAGACTCTGCTCTTACACTGTTCAATGAGACATTGATCTTGTTCAAGGTAATTACTATTTTTCATGGCTGACATTACATGCTAGTTTCTGTTTCAGCATGCTTGGGACAAGGACAGTCTGTGGTATCCCATACCAAAAATAATTTGCCCAGAGAAGCAAGATGTGGCTGCCCCATCATTGGAGGGGTTCAAGGCCAGGCTGGATGGGGCTTTGACCAACCTGGTCTAGTGGGAGGTGTCCCTGCCCATGGCAGGGGGGTTAGAACTCAATGATCTTTAAGGTTCCCTCCAACTCAAACCATTCTATGACTCTAAGAGATGCTACGGGCTGCTTCCCATCAGCAAAGAGTATTCTTTTATTTTTTTTCTTAACAAGCAGGATCTCAGATAGCTGACAGGGCAACTTAATGACTGGAATTTTTAGGACAAAACAAAGCTGACAGGTCAGAATCCTGCTCTGTCACACTGTGAGGCAAAATTAGTCTCTTTCCAGTCACAAGAGAAAAAAAAACTAGAAAGGTTAGCATCCCCAAGATTAAATTAGCCTGTGTAACTCCTGTTCAGCTGTGAACCAGTCAGCAAGATTTCATTGATTTATATATTCAAGGGCACTCCAACAGTGTGTGCAAAAAATACCTCCTCAGGAGCTGATTTGTGATTTTATTATTTTTAAAGTTCCTCTGTACCTAATCTTTCCTGTGAAGGACTTTAAGCTGCATTTTTCTTCTTGCATATCTCTGTGAGGAAGGGCTTTAAAACATCCCTTAACATAAAGGTTATTTATTGGTGGTGTTAAGGGTCATCTCAGAGCATCTCATCTGACCAACCTCCTGATGCTACATGGCCGTGGGGGAGCCCTGGCACCCTTGTTTTCCTCCTCAGTGCTCAAGTTACAGTACAAAAGGCTTCAGTTCTACTGATGGCTCAATGCTTCTCTCTTCCAGAACATCCCAGACTCTGATCCCAAGTATTACCTGCGGTTCACTACCAAAGACTACAAAACCGGGGTGAGTTTATGGCCTTCCATGTTTCTCCTGATAGTGTGCATTAAATGAACTTCAACATCTCCAAAACAGGGTACATTTAAGTGCTTTTGTAAATGGATTTTTCATAATGGGAAGACTTAGCTTTATGCTTCTACCTACCTGTCCCACAAGGGGCATGGTTTGTTCTTAGCATCACCTGAGTAACTCACCTTGTGAGTCCTCTGTCTGCATCAGGGACCCAGTGGCCAAGGCACCCATAGGTACCTGCTTCTGAGCTGCCTGAAGAGATGGCCTCGTTTTAAGTCACATCAGGCAACCAGGGGCCTGTGTGAAACTTTGCGATGGCCCAAGCTCAGTGTGACAGTATGGTCCTCATTACCCACCTGTAGCTCCTGCTGTGTCCGCACACCGAAACGAGAATAAAGAGTTGACAGTTGTGTGTTCTTAATTATAGCTCCTCTCCCCCCATTCATTCTGTCAGACAGTTTTCATTAGCAATTTTACTGTAAGCATCTGCTTTTCCATTACACACACGTTTTATCAAATTCAGGTTATTTTCAGAATTTAATATGAAGCATTAGATTATTTTTGGTTTAAGGCTGAAGTATCATACAATGAAATTACCTGTTATCAATTAATGCTATTTTTTGAGCATTCAAACATAGTTCTAAGATGGTACACTTTTTAATTAAAAACTTCTGTTAAATCACGTTAGCTTTATGGTTTTAACCTATCTACTTTTCTGGAAAAAAATCTTATATTCATCTAAAGAGCATCATGACCCCTGTACAGTTTCACACAGAGTATCTCACAAAGACATATATGTATTCCACATGTTGATACCAAGAGCTTTTTAAAGAATGTATGGCTGGTAAATAAAATCTTGATTAAAGATTATAGTTTTAAATGCTAACCTTTACAGGAAGACTCCGGGACATGCTTTGCTACAGTGCTGTATCCCAAGACAAAGTCTGCGCCTGTTGTCAGTATCAAGTGCATGAATACCAAAGACCAGAAGCAAATTGAGGAAGAAGACAATAGACTTTACCAAAAAATTAGGCACCAAACCAAACCAATAACTGGAAACAATATTCCAGGTATATTCCTTTAAATAATTCTATTTCATTTTATCTCAAAGATTCTGGGCGCTTTCAAGAACACAAGCAAATGTACACAGATTTTAAAAAGGAGATAGATATATTTACAGTAGCACCCTAAAACCATAGAGCTATCAAAACAATTCCAGTTTGCCAGTGACTCTTGGAGAGAAAAAAAGCCTGCTGTGTTTAGTGACAACAGTAGTCAACACAATGTTGTGAAGGTGTCCTGGATTTAAAAACAAGCCTATGCAGTTTTATATTCAAGTCAAATGTCCTCAAGTAATAACAACTGCCTTAACCCAGACACATTCCCCAGCTGCGGGTGGAAATTCACAAGGGATGACTAACAGAATGGAAACAGTCCCCACTCCCTCTTTTCCTCCTGGCTGGGTAAGGACCTCCATTATTGGGGATATTGGGTTTCTCACAGACTTGTGGGGACACTGCAAATGGAGTCTCTTGGCAATTTCAGTTCCATCACGCTTTCATGCTTTTACTGTGCCTGTCACTCTCCTCACTGTTCAAGACTGTGACACGTCAGTAGGGAAAGTAGCTTCCCAGGAATAGTGCTGTGCCAGTACTCTGTGGTTTATCATTTTTCTGCTGAACAGCCAGAATTAGTAATTTTTGTATTGTTCTTTCTCCCTTGCAGACAGCTATGGCAATATTGAACCTGCCCTGGAGCCAGTGTGGGCTTTGGCTGTCGCTGGCAGCAGTTACATCATGTGGGAAAAGTCAACAGAGAATTTGAGTTACTTTATGGCACAAGTCAAGTCTGTGAGGCAGTGGGTAAGTGAGGTGGAAATTACACATCAGAGAGCAAAACAACCATCAACAGCTCACGCTCTCTGTAATGAGCCTGATTCTCCCAAAATCCAGGTGGCTTCTCCATACAAGTATTCCCACCTCTGGACAAGTATTTTGTCTGGGTTTTGGTGGAAGAATTTGGACAAAGTTTGGTTTTCCTTGTTTGCATCAGTCTAGTACCTTATGTGGGCATTCTGGGGAACATTACACCTGCAGTGCATAGAATAGGGGTTCCCAAAGCTTCATTTCCATCAGACATCTGTGATCCATAGACTGCGTTTTTACTCCCTCATTAATTAGAATGAGATTTCTCTGAAGAGGAGAGTCAGGTAAGATTCTCAAACTCCTTAGCATCTGAGTTAGCTTAGTTTCATGCCAGAGAGCAGTCAGGCTGCAGAGCCACCCTGCAGTTGTGCCTTCCAGGTTTTTATGCAGGAAGCGCTCCCAATTCCCCGTCTCTCTGCACACAAATCCTGCCTCACTCCAGGCAATGACCACAGCCCCTCTCCAGCCCAAATCATCTCACTCCCAAGGCAAGCTAAATACAGTTAACTAAATCAGAGCAGACTCTAAACTTCAACAATATAACTCGTGTTCTTGATCATTTTTTTTTTCCTTTTTGATACATGCCCAGATAAGGAAAGATGATTATACTGAGTTTGACTACACTGTCCTACTCCATGAAATTCCAACACAGGTAAGAAAGCATATGCATATAATACCTCCTTTCATCAACCGAGGAGCAGTGTAAAGAATATAAAAGATTCTGTGTTTTTAAATCTGTTCTCCAGGAAATTATTTCATGTCACATGCGCCTCACTTGGCTTCCTGGTCACCCTATGAAAGTGAAATACTTCTGTGCTTCAGACGATCAGGGGCTCAAAGATGGATCTGGAATGGAATCTGGATCAGCTGCTGAGATTTTACCTGAAAGGGGAGCAAATTTTTAAGAGAGATTGTCACCTTTATGTATATGTATTAAATGACAAAATCCTCGCGTTAATAGCCCTGGAGTCATGATGATTTTTCTATACAAGTCGAACAGTGAATTTGAATGCTTTCAGTAGTCTGTTTTGTTCCAAAATTAATTCCTCTGATTTCTTAACCTGTAAATCTCATGTTATATACAGTTCTACCTAAAAACTTTGCTACTACATATATACACAGATAAACATACACAAGTTGATTTTATGTCATTAACTTAGAGTAAGATAGTTTGTAAACAAAGTTAATATATTTGGATACAAATCTTGAGAAAAGTATTAATCTGTCAGTAAGAAATATTTGTCTGCTAAATTTTTTTTTTATTCTATTTTTTGGGATAGATAAAGGCTGATTTTCAACTTACATCTCCAATAAAACAAGCACTGTTACGCTGGTTGAGGTTGGGTTTTCTTTCACGCTGCTGCTGTGACTTTCCATCTTCTTCTGAACTTGCTGTCTTCTCTCAGTGTCTGGCCTTCACAAGGCTGAGTGTGGATGAGCGTGGGCAGTGAGATATCTCCCCACAAGGCTCTGCAGTGGCCAGTAACCAGCATCTGCACCGCCGCTCCCTGCAGTGTGAGATCACAGAAAAACAAGTTGCTTCTCCCATATTTGTGAAGGCAACTGAGAAAATATTGATGTAAGGAACACGTGTTTTGGTGTCGTCCCCCCCCTACATCTGTCACCAGCCAGACCAGAGCACCGCAGGGCAGCGTTCGCCAGAGGGAAATGGAAGATGTTGTCTCAGTCTATTTGCAGTTCTTGCTGTCACCTTGAACAAAACCAGACTGAGCTGCAAAGACAAGAAGTCTCTGTGCAGATGGGTGTCCATCTGGGTTTGGTGGAGAAACAGCCCACTGCCAAAACACCCCCTTGAACAGCTTTTGTTCCAAATACTGCCGTGGCTTGTACCCATCCTAAATACAACAAAATCCTACTGCAAGAACACTTTCTTCTCCTTTCACACCAAATTCTCCATTTGGGTTTACAGCAGATCCACTGTCCTGCCTTTGTCTGCTGAGATTATGCCAAATTCTCTCCCTGTCCCCCCTTTAGCAAGATTTCTGGCAGGATTCCATTATCAGTAATTACACCTTCCTCAGGAAAACAGACAATGGACTCTGCCTTCTGGGATGGTTGTGCTCTTCAAAACTCATGGTATATTGTGCTATCGTTGATCCATAATCGGGAACAGTGATTAAGGTGTTTAACATGAAAGCCTTAACTGGGAGATATTTAGGCTGGGTGATCCGTTAACCTCCCACTAAAACATTTTATATCAGCAAATAACAGGCATTACAATAAATTCAGTGGTGCAGCATTTCATATACTTGTGGTGTTGTGTTTTGTGCTGGTAAAACCTCTCTCATCACCAAAAGCATGAAATTAGGACTTATAATGGTGAGACTTCTTCAAGACATTGGTGATGAAGTTGGTTTCTTTGAGAATTAAAACATTGAGAGACAAACATATTGAGAAAATAGCACAGATTTCACACTTTGGAGCTCTACATAATCACAAGTTTAGTTTCTTTACCTTGTTTTTGTCGCTGCTTTGCTGGAACAGAGAATCAGGAGCTTCCATCTTGCCAGATCAGTGTAACTTTGACTATTAATAAGCAACACAAACTTCTATCGGTTCAGAAACTGCACAATGAATTCTGGACAAGCAGCCGACCTGTTGAAATTCAAAAGACAAAATTTCCACCAGCTTCTTTAGGGCCAGTCAGTGGGTTGGAACCTAGAATCGTGCAATTTTCACTCAAGCAAAATTCTTGGTTAACTCAGAGTAGACATTATCCAAGTTGAGTCTCAGACGGGTCCACAGTGAATTCTTCAGGCTAAAAAAACAGAAGCAGAGCCAATCTATAGGAGGTTGTATAGACAAGAGGAATGGTTGAGCAGCCCCCACTATGCCTCAGCTGTCCCTGCACTGAGCTGCCTGAGGCCGCACTCGCATCGGCCGCATTAGGTTTGTGGAGAACCAGTCCACATCTGGCAGTACCCACCAGCCAGGAATCCACATGATGGCTGGCCTCTAATTAGCAAAGCATATAAACATTACACAAAATATAAATAAAACAGGAACCACCCCACTGATTTCAAATAATAACCGCCCCGTTTATTTCTTGCATTCCTACTGCTTTTATAAGACATCTTTGACTTCGGTAAATGTATTTGCTTAAGAAAAAAAATCTCCAAATGTCACAGAACCCGCAGGTCTGTGAGAAACTGGACATGAGAATGAACAGAAATGAGTTCCAGGTGGGTATTTTCACAAAAGTCAAGCTCTGAACAAAAGGGAATCAAGAAGGGTTTGGCCCAGAGCAACATCATACTCATACACCGCGTCCTGCCGGTGCTTACTCAGCATTTACGTGCCCTGGCAAATCTCTGACACTCTACTTTTTTCAAGGTTAGAATAATTTTTGCTGTCTTTGTGTGAGGGCCGAGCAAAAGAAGCCCGGCCATTGCAGTTCTGTTGGCATCTGGTAAAAATCAACTGCAGCCCCGTGCCAGGAATGTAGCTGGTTTTAAACTGGAACTTCGTTCTCTGTTTACTGGAAGTCTGCAAAAATGCTGTTAAAGCTGAGCAGGTCAGGAAGAGAGAGCACACCAAGAAAATTCAGTGTAGATCTTCTGGTAGCAATTAAGAAAAAATATTGATGATAATATCTTCTCTTTCTCACATGATTGTAACACTCTTGTTTTACCTCTCCTCTATGAGTGATCCGGATCTACTCAACCCATTCCCAAGCTGATTCCACCATCCTAATTGTAAGATTCTGGGAAAAGGAATCTTTTTGTTTTGATAAAATAAATCCACATTGTTCATAGCTTTGGAAAGAGGTAACTTCTACATACACTATTATCCACTCTTTTCAAAGCAGACGTGGTGACAGGCAGGCTGCAGTGACAGATGACTTCACCCAGTCCATAAGGAGTTTGGAGGCTCCTAGCACTGTTCCTGAAGGATGGGGAGGGAAAGCTGATGTTCCTCCTCTGGACTGGATGCTCCAAGTGCAGGAGCTAAAGAATCTGTGCTTGGAGCAGGTACATGAAAAGTGCTCAGTACTGGGTGACCATTCCCCCCCTGTGCCTGCCCAGCAGTTCACAGTTAGTTCAGTTGAGTCTCCTCGACTAAAATCCTTTAAATTTTTAAAAAAATTCAAAACCAGAGAAACAGCAACTAGCATAATTACAAAATAACGATGTATCAAGTAAAAAAAAATAAAATTATTTTAATACAAATGAACTGAGACAAATTGCAAGACAAATTATCATCAATGTTTTAACATTTATATATTTTGTTAACGAGCAGCATTGACATGTGAACAATTCCATTGTAATCTCCTGGTGGTTTCTGAGAACACCACAAAGGATATCATGATGAAATTACAAGCCCAAGTCCCACTGCAGCCTGCACTTCTCCAGCCTGCCCTGATTGCTCCTATCACTCAGGCACTCCAGCCTATAGACAGGGTTGTGAAAAACCGTTCAATGTAGTCAAGAGGAAAAAAAGTCAGCTCTTGGCTTTGCCCTTTTTTGCAGGAAGTCGTCCTGTTGCTTCGAGGTATTTGTTAATAATTTCTTCTTGAGTGCTGGGCGAACATGGCTGATATTTACAGTATTCCATTGTGTATTCACCCTTTCCCTGTAAATTTGGAAGAAGAATAGTGAAAGTGAGGACGCTAAACATATAAACTGATTTAACAGCAGGCCATGCCCTGATCTGTGAAATAACACACAAACTCACTTGATTCAAACGCATTCAATGAGCATTTTAGTATCATTAAAAAGGACATTTAATAATGTGAGCACTGCTGTGCTCAAATATCTCTTCTACTGGCAGACATTTGCAACTTAATGCCTCAGCTTTTCCAGCCTGTGAATTTAATACCTTTACTGATAACTATCACTCTGTATTACTTGCAAACTTGAATCTTTGAAAGATTTTTTTGGCCAGAAATGACACAACTAATGATAGCTATGTTAATTAAAAAGCAACTGAAGTAACAGTAAAAGCTCTGTGGTTATTTTCCTATTCTGCATTTGTTTTGACTTTTATCACTTTTACTGCTGTATATACTATATATATGACGATGCAAATTTGCACACTTCATTTACAGAAATAAACACATTCGGGCAAAAAGTTCCAAAAGTACTCACCTCTGTGCAAGACCTCAGCTCAGTGGCATATCCAAACATATCATTCAATGGCACCTAAAAGCCAAGCATAATACACTTGTGAAAAGGTATTTTTCCATCAACTTTGGGTTAGTGTCCAATTAATCTCAATTATGATATAAAGAGTCATTGAAATCTGGTGCTCTTTGTAAATAGTACTGATCTAATTACCTATTTTTGTGAGGCACCTCTTATTTCAACTAATTTATATTCACAACGTGTTTTCGGCAGAAAATCCCCAAAATCTCAGAGTGAATGCAGCAGATACCAGAGTATCCCAAATTCAGGTGTCACCAGGCAAGAGATGGTAACGTTTGAAATATCTCAAGACTGCAGCTTTAGACACAATTCATAAAGCAGACATGACTCAACACATTAGCTAAGGCTTTGCTGAGATGATTTACCCTACACCACCACCGTTAGATACACACTTCTATATGACCTGAAAACAAGTATGTTTTCAGAAGGGACATAAAAGAATGGACATCAAAGACAAGTCATTAGCATTTATCTGCAGTTATTACAATTAATGCAGGTGACAGATGAAGAAGGACAGTTGACGAAAAGGTCTTCCCCCTGAATTCTGTACACCTGTATTGCCTCACAGGTTTCTTTCTCTCTGAGGCAGCACCACCAGTCCGACTCAAAAACCCTGAGTTCTGTTCCTTTTCCTGCCACCATGTGATTTTAGGTAGTAAGTCAGCTTCTCTGGAGCAAGAGAGATTTAGAATAGGTTCACTGATACAGAAAATTAATATTATCCACTAAAAAACTAACATGTTTATCCACTGAAAGACCTGGCTACATGTTTACGTGTATTAGACGACAAGTAAAACAGTAATGGAGTCAGAAGGCAAGGCAGGAGAAGAAAAGGTCAGGAACCAGTGAACACCACAAACCTCTGCATAGAGAATAACGTAACCCTCTGTGCCATCTTGTCCTGTGATCACTCCGTGACGGCGATTTATTCCTGCTATCACTGCTCCTTGGAATTCAGTGGGTGCCATCACCTCCACCGCCATAATGGGTTCCAGTATACGCACAGTGGCGTTTTCCATAGCTGGAGAAAGAAACCTTAATTAAATAACCAAACATCAAAGAACAAACCTGGTATAATTCAAGACACCCCTACACATAGCAAAGAAGTGTTATTTAGTGATCAATGCCAAGTGTTTCTTACATCAGTGGGGAAAGAAAACCAATCGGTTGTGTGGAATTCCAGCTCCTCTGCCTTTTATTTCCAAGACCATAATACTGGAAAGCAGTTGGACTAAATGTTCTTTTCATGTAAGGATGAAGCTGTTGTGTTTCTTTATTCTAGAAAAGAGCATTTATTTCATAGAACTAAAGGTATTACTGTGCCTCCCTCAAAATTTCTACAAACTCTTGCATATATTCTGGTCTATGCAACCAGCCAATCTTTAAATATATATATCTGGATGCACCAGGCAACAAATGAACCTATAGAACAGAGTTTGTTAAATTTAGCTCCAACAGCAAAGAAGCCAGCAGGATTACATGTTCTAACAGCTTGCTTAATACCTTGCTTCAGGGCTCCTTCCCCTGCTCTGATGAAAGAAATTTCATTAGAGTCCACCATGTGATGGGCACCATCGTCTAGGACGAACCGGACTCCAGATATCCTGTGCCCTGACACCATCCCTTTTTCACATGCATCTCGGAATCCCTGTCAAATAACATCTCAAAGTTAGCAGTTTATAGACCAAAATGAAGCTTAAAAAAAGAGCTGTGTTAACAACAGCACATAAAAGACATGAAACTTAAAAGACAAAGCAACAATTACAAGCAACCAGCAACCCCATATCTACCAAAACGGACCTTCTTGCTTGTTAAGATGCCGGAAGAAAATTAACAGTGGGCAAAACTTTTCATTCCCAAGAGTTTGAAAATTTTGTACTATTATTCGTTGGCACCTCAGTTTGATAATGGTATTTTTTAAAAAAAGAAATCATGTAACAAACAAAAGACAAGAAAAAGAAATATACTCAGGATGTTGCTTTGTAAAGGGACTGTAAGACCAAAAACTGAACGAAAGCTCCCTGGGGAAAGAATGACTCTAACCACTTGGGCTGAAGAACAAGATTGTTTTAAGAATGCATGCTCTCTCCAGGATTTGTCAAAAATCTTTTTAAGTGTTGCATCATGGAATAATGAAGGAATTATTTTAGGTTGATCCTGTATTATAGGAATACAAAGATTATGTTAGGTAAATTACGTACTTCTTAAAGTAGTATGTGATAAATTACACAGTTACAGAGAAACAGACATAGAGGAAGCCCACAGAAGAGATGAAAAAGAGAGGATATTTGGCAAATCATGCAGGAAATCTAGCTTAATTACAGTTTCCTCCATAACTGGCCTCAGAGAAGTCACAAAAATGTTGCAAGTTTTGGGGTTAGAGATGAGAATCACATGGCCACAATCAAAAGCAGAAGAGGGCCATTAAAAAGCAGATTCAAGAGAAGACGACTTGTTTGACTACAGGGAAAAAAAAAAAAAAAAAAGAAAAAAATAGAGGAAAGCCTATTTTTTAGGCCACTGCACTGCTATGGAAATAGAGCAAGCACACACTGCCAAAGAAAACAAATGGCAGTTTGCAAATTAAGTGGAAACCTCGGAATGTAAAGTATTAAAGCAAAGCCAAACAAATTTCATGGCTTCCACTGATGTAAGTGTAAGCCTCCTTGCCTTGGGCAAGGCAGCCACAGCAAGAGTGGACAGTAGAGCAGGAAAACAACAAGAATCGGTATGTTTCATGTCATACGCACACACAAAACACTTAGTACCTTTTCAACAGCGGGAATGAATTGTTTTGGAATATTTGTGCCAATGGTTCTGTCTTCAAATTCTAATTTTGTGAAGTCCTCCGGATCCAGGGGCTCAAGAACGCCTATAACTTTGCCGTACTGTCCCGCTCCACCCGTCTGCTTCTTGTGGGTAAACTCAAACCTAAGAACAAACAAATCACCCCCCCCAAGAATACCATGTTACTTATGACACAAACCATGCTCTAACCGCAGTTTCGTAAGGAAAAAGTTCACATTTTGCTTTGTTCTGTTTGGTTACACGTAACCAAAACCCCTAAATGCCAGGAAGAGCAGCAGAAAGAGCAGCTGAGGATACAGCTCCCAACGAGGGAGCACCACGGTTCTTCACCTTGCAAGTGCAACGCTGAGAGATAGGGATGAGTTAAATCTCTCAAAAACCAACCACAAACCCAAGCTACTTCTGTGTGTGGTGAGCAAGGCTAATAAAGCCTGCTTAACTTCAGGCTCTGCTTCTTGTTGACTGCAGAGCAGAATTTATTGTTGTTTCCACACATACCCAGTTTCCACCTATACCCAGTTTCCACCTATTTTGATGCTCAGCACAGATGCTGAACGAGGGGATAATCAGGGGGGAAAAAACGCGACTACGGACTGTGAAGTGAAACTGGCAGGATCAGAGGCTTCTCCGAAACATCTGCCCCCTGTCCCACCCGGCTGGGGTGGCCCAACTCCACGCTGGAGGGGACACACGGCTCCTTGGCGGTGAAACACGGAGCGCCCCGGTCGGGAGGTGCGGGAAAGGAGGCGGCTCCGGCCCCGCTCGGCCCCGCCCCGGCCGCTTCCTGGGGGAAGAGGAAGCGGGTCCCGCCGCCATGGAGCTGCAGCCGAGCTACAGCCTCGCCAGCCGGGCGGCGACGCTGGCCACCGGCTACCTCTGCTACCGGTGGGGAGGTCCCGGGTGCGGGCTGGGGCTGCGGAGCATCCGCCGCGCCCGCAGGCAGGTGAGGGCCAGGGCGGGGGGGGCCACCAGGGCTGGTGTGTGGTTATCTGCTCGCCCTAGGGTGAGCTCCTCTCCTTGGAGGGAGAAACTGGCAGGAATTCATAGAATCACAGAACCGTTTGGGTTGGAAGGGACCTTAAAGACCCTCCAGGCCACCCTCTGCCCTCACACCAGAGCAGGTCGCTCAAAACCCCATCCAGCCTGGCCTCGAACCCCTCCAGGGATGGGGCAGCCACAGCTTCTCTGGGCAACCTGGGCCAGTGACTCACCACTCTCATAGCAAAGAATTTCTTCCCGATATCTAATCTAAATCTCCCCATGTGCAGGACCTTGAACTTGGCCTTGTTGAACTTCATGAAGTTCACACAGGCTCCTCTGGATGGCATCCCTTCCCTCCAGAGGAGGATACTCTTCTCATGACTAGCTGTCCCGTCCTGCATTTGCTGGTAAACCTCCTGCAACAGGGGTTATGGCAACCCTTGCTTGCTTACATCATTACATATATAGATATAAAAAAAAAAAAAGATATGATACAATTCATAATGAAGTGCAAAATGGACTTAATGCAAGGAACCCAATTAAGACTCTTACCTAGGTATTTAACCAAGCAGCCAATTTCTCAACAGGATCATACAGGGAGCCCAAATACAGCAATTAAGTGGTATACAAGACTAGGAATGGATGAAGAAGTACTAATCAAATGCTACACCAGGTGCATAATAAATGAGTGATCTTAATACAGCAGGAAGAAATAGAAGAATGTCCTGGCTCTGCAGAGAGTGGCACGCTGCAGTGTGTTCACAGTAACTCACATCTTTTCCACAACGCAAAATAATGCGGTATTTTACAAAATAAATGTTCTTAATGTTTTCCTTCTTTAGGACATTGATGATGTTGGGCACAAGTACTATCTGGAACTGGAGTTAGAAGATGTCCGTGACAAAGTGAGTTCAGGTTTATTTAATTAATACATTCTGTGGGCAGAAGTTGGTGCTACTGACGTAATGAAAAGCCATCACTTTATGCTGGTGATCATACCCGAGGCCAGTAGGAAAAATGGTTAATAACACTTGGTACCACATTTCTGCTTTTTCTGTGCTGCAAATCATGTTAAAACAATGAAACCAAGAGGCTTAACTTTACCAAAAAGGAACCCCTATTTTCCACACCATAAAAGCCCTGGACATCTGGTACCTACCACTACCAGACAAGAAACTGCTTGAGGGACGACAAGGACATTTCAGTGTCATTCAATTTCAAATTGAAATTATTTGAACCCATTACTCCAACTGAATAGCACAAGTGACATTCTGCACCACCAACGTTGCCCTTTCTATCACTGCAGAGAGAAACCTGCCCTTATGGTAGAATCACAGAAATACTATGAATTTAACCTTGGCTTAAAGAATCACAAATCTCTGTGGGCCAGACTCAGAGAAACTCATAACTACGTAAAGAAAAAAACACATTTTAGAAGTGCAAATTAACAATATTATGCATGTAATTAATCACATATTAATGCACATAATTAACTCTGTAACAGGACAGTACTGTTAACTGCACTGCTGAGGTTCTTTATCATCTGGGCAACAAAAGCATTGCTCCAGATGTGCAGTTCACACTTGAAGGAGAACTTAAGAACACAGAGGAAGCAGATAACGTGTTCTACAATCGAATCAGGAGCCTGGGAAAAGAGCTCGTGGCAGAAAACATACCAGGTACAAAGAAGGGGTCTGGGCGAGAAGGAAGTTTTTGAGACAATGTCCTCCCTGGCCAGAAGCAAACCTGAGTTCAACTGGTGGTGGTCTATGATCCGTATGGGATCCCCTTCCAAACAAGCCAGGGCCAGGGGGATGAGGCTACTAGCCCTGCTTTGAACACATGCTGCTTCACTTTCTCTTATTCAAGGTGGTGCATCGATTACACTACTACTAAATTTATTCCTCATTTCTGAAATCCAGAACCTATACGTGATTTGCACGTGACTGTTCTTCAGAACTTCCTCCTACTGTCACCTCTCCCTTCACCAATGTCCTGCTCACTGTTTGTGGCTGTACAGTACATCAGACACCCCAACTGTGGTGTGAGGGTCTGCACTACCTTGAAAACCTCATAGAATATATATAAAAGAAAGAAGTGGGATGAAAACAGACACAGTGGTGATATAGCTGCTACTCCAAGATTATATGGAAGGTCTCTGACACACAAGGAACATAAGCGAGTAACATTTAGGACCAAACCCTACTCTTAGGTGATGAAGTTCTGTTAATGGCTGCAACTTCATGATTCTTACTTTATATATGTTATTCTTTTTGTTTGCCAGACAGCCACGGCAACGTGCCCCCAGAAATGGAGCCCATCCGCTGGCTAGCGTGGGCCGCCTCTGGCTATGTGATATGGCAGAACTCAACTGAAAACACTAAGTTCCATTTTGCCCGAATTAAACATGTGAAGCAAGTGGTAAGTTACCATCAATGCCCTGCAAGAAAAAGAGCATTTAAGAGCAGCTGTGGCACATACAAGAGTACAGCTGAAACTAAGTTCTTAAGCAAGAAACCTCAATTCTGTTTGATATCCTTGGTCTGGTTCATTTTAAAGACCGTGTTTGGGTTTTATTCCACCTGCTCGTTTCCTCTAGTAAATCATGAAAGCTTGAGTGTTTACCTAGATCACTCCTTCTCTTCATAAATTTTGCTTATAGAAGCAGTGTCTTCCTGGCAATATGCTTATTTAGTTAAGAAAACTGACTCTTCCACTTGGAGGTCATCATGTTGATTACGGTTTTATATTACTTTCCTGCTTTTCACCTTTAGTGTAAGCCCAGCTGACAGTATTCTTGCATTTGCATAACACACACTGGAATACTGTCCTTTATCTCTTGATCTACACCATGATCTAGCAATCAGTCACAGTAATACTGCTTGAGAGCAGTATTGACCCTTGACAGCAATGGGCTGCACCTCAAATTCAAAGAAACACAATCTGCGTTGTTTTTATTTGCAGTACTGCAGTCTCCAGCCATCTGCTACTTCACCTCAAAATGCTAATCAAGAAAGAAAACACTGATATAATTCCCCTCTCTTCGTTAGCTTTTTTACTTTGCTCTTCCCAAACTTACTGATCTTTAGTATTTTTTTCTTGTGGGGCAGGGAAAAAGGATTAATTAAGCTTATGATAGAAAATTGAATTCAGAAAGATGTGTCACAAGGACAGGAAGGGAACAGAACACTTCAGGACGAAATGCTTTCTATTTTCACTTATTTCTTGTGTTTATCTTGAGCAGATCTTGCCCTAAGCTAAGAAATAAAAATGACTGGAAAATCTCACTATTCAAATTGAGTCATTAGCTGCCACCATCCACAAGCCTTGCACGCTTCTTGCCTAGAACAGGCCTACCTGATAAAGCAACTTGCTTTCAGAAGACTTATTATTAGAGCAAAGTTTTTCATTTTGTTTTCAAATTAATAGAATTCTATAGATTCTCCCAGTTCTTCTCTGTTCTGTTTGAACAAAATGTACTGCGAGTTAAGAATAACTGCTAAAGTTATTTAGTATGTAAATTAGGAGAAAGAAGCAGGACTTCATATTTAGAAAACCCCATTTATCAGGAGTCTTCAGAACAGACTTTCAGGGCCTGAATGTTTTGCCACTCAGAACAGCCAGCAAAGTCCCATGAAGTTTTGGGTACAAAGGAAAGGCAGAATCTCACTCTGGAAGCACAGTCTGCTAATGTTTTGCTCCCTCTGATGGCTATCTGGAAGCAGTTCACAGATGCTGCACACACAACATTTTAAAACTCTCTTTAATAAACCAGAAGAATTCAAGGATAAGGGTGCCAGAAGATTATTAAACTAAACTAAACTATCTTTCATCTCTTTAGTAATTAGTTTCTTTTCTTTTCCCTGAAGAATAGATAGGCAAAGAATACCCTCTGAAGGCATTCTGTTGCTCATACAATCACCGAAAACTTATTATCCACTGTAAGGCTTCTGGAGTATGTTCCAAGTCTTATACTATTGCCAGGATTTTTGGCTTAAATTTTTGGCTTAAACTGACACATTGTAGAATCAGGTGTTCTGTTCCCATATGAACTCCTGAAGTTGAGATATATCCATCTTCTTTAAGGGAAGAATTAACACAGTTTTAGTTTCACAATTCAGTCTCTCAAATGCATCTTTGGAGTTTACAGAAATACAAAACAGTATCTCTGTTTTGTATATAGCGACTGAACTCCACTTGCTTTATTTGTTAGGACAAGCTGCCAGAGAGCTGATTCACTACTTTTAGACAGGGGGAAGCCCCAGATTCAGCCCTTTTCATCTTGTCTTTCCAGGAAAGAAGTGATGAGTATCTTGAATTCGACTACATGATTCTGCTTCATGAAATGGTGTCCCAGGTAAAATCTTATTTCTAAAAAGCCTTTTCTTGTTTTAAGACTGCAAAGCGGGTGTAACCTCCAACTCAGGCATGGAGATGGTGGGGCGGTCACAGATACACTGCCTGCAGGTCAATTAGCAAACGGGGTGAGGTCAGGGCAACTATGACTATCTGCCACATGGTTCTGGGCTTCTGCCCTTCTGCAGGCAGGAGACACCAGGTCTCCACCTTGTGTCAGTAGGTGGTAATTTTCAGCTATTTCTGGGCCCTTCCTGGGAGTGGTGGAGGTTCAGCAGGCTGGTGATTCACAGCTCTCTCTCCTCTTGGGAGATACTGTTGCCAAACTGGCCAGGGATAAAGGGAAGAAGCAGCTGCCAGCATCCTGGACTGCTTAGCTGCATTCCAGCTGGAGCTGCAGAGTGCTTCTACACTAGAGGACAGCAGAGAACCAGTACACAGGGGAATCATTTGCCCCAGTAGCTCCCAGAAGAGCAGAAAACTTTGTTTCCCAGAACAGTAGAAACTTTGTTTCCCAGAACAGTATTTACATTCTATGTTGTTCTTGATCATAATTTTGCTGATCTGAGCAAATGTTCTCATAAGAAAAACAAAGAAATTTTGATGAAGAAGTTCTCAATTATGCAACCTCCTGTTATAAATCATCCACTGGTAAACAGAGATCTCACTCCCCCTTCTAGCTCCACTGCTTCCCACCCCACTGCACTCTCAGTTCAGCTGGGGCATCTCTAGTGGTTTTAGTTCTCAAGTTTTTATGAAGTTCCTGAGAAATATTAGCTAACTAATTGCGAAACAAAAGCATAGATTACTCATCATGCTCTGTTTGGTTAAGGGCAGATGTCCCAAAACATACACAGCACTAACAGTAAGAGGGCTCCCAACAGAGACATGCTTGAGCTGCAAAACTTGCCTAAATGAAACAAAAGTGGTTTTGCATGGAGCGCAGCACAGGCTGAAAAAGAAGCCTGCAAGAGAACTTCAGATATTTGGAGAGCTCAGCAGGACGGCCCTGCGCCATTAGTGATGCTCGATCAACCTACTCAAAACCACCCCAATTGTGGGGTGTACTGTAATACAGCAGTCAATTCCTGTTCAGTATTGTTCAAAGAAAACACCTTCTCACTTGCTACAGTTGTATTTTTCTACCCACAGGAGATCATTCCCTGGCAAATGAGAGTTCTCTGGCACCCACAGCATGGTGTTCAAGTAACACAGGACAGCCGTCAGCCAAAATATGCGTCGCAGGAAGGGACCAGCTGATGCCACCTTCCTCAATTAAACATGTTCTGTACATCGTGCTTTGATCTGATAATCCAGAAGGCATTCTTTCTGCTGCATAATCAAATTGTGCATCAAAGTAAATTTTAAAAACCTCTTTTGCCAGAACAAATACTTACGGCACAGGTTTGGCGATGTTCTCCCTAAAGGCAACTTTAGGCTTTCCCATGGTGCAAGGGCAACCATATTCTCTTTCCATTCGCTGCAGGAAAAAAGAAAAAAACCCAACAAAAAACAAACCAGAATGAAATAGAGAGTTATTCCATTGGAACATTGGAAATTATTTTATCTATAGGTCTTTTTGAAATGAGAAACTCAATCAGAGTTAACTCTTGGTTTGGGACTGGATTGGTTTTTGGGGTCCTTGTAGGGGGTTTTCTGTTGTTTTTTTTTAAATGTTACAAGTGATTCACTGTCATTCTGTAGTCATCCTTGTTTAGGGGTTATAGATTTAGATACAGGAGAAGTGAACAGCAATAATTATTTTAGTCGAGTTTAAGTTTTCCAAAACAAAAGCCATATTTTCTTTGTTCTGCCTACATTTCAGATACATTTATTGTCTTAGACTAAAATAAAGTATAAGCATCAACTTTAAAGAAACAAATAAATCACTGTCAATAAGTATTCCTTACAGCTTCCTCTCTTATTATGGAATGATACATTTAAAAATATAGAAACAGAATATTTCTGTCTCCTGTAGGAAATGGATAACAGTAGAATTCATTATAAGCAAAGGCTGCTAAAACAAAGTGTAGTGCTTAACACAACATTTTTTATGGATTTAAACCAAAAAGTAAAAATACTCCAGGCAGAAGTTTCATTTAAATAGCTCTCAAGCCTTCAGAACAGAACCACTAGAGAGAAGCAATCTTCTAGAGTTGACTGAGAAGTTAAGCTCTTCCCTAAGCAGCCAGGTTCATGTTAATGCCATGGTACTTTCTGGCAGGAAGAGCTCAAAATCATTGTCACACAATAACCCTGACTGACACAAAAGCAAGTGGAGTTTAACATTTCCCAACATCTTGTACACTTGATGTGTGCTTAGGCACCCAATTATAAAGCTGGGTATAGAGGCTAGCATCAGTTACCCCATCTGCAGACACATTTTGGTCTCAGTCAGAAAGGAAGGACAATTTTTGGGTGGGAAAACAGGCAAAAGCAGAAGCTGTGGAATCTGCTTTCCAAATTACCTGGGCATAGATTTCCAAGTGCAGTTCCCCCATTCCAGAAACAATGGTCTCTTTGCTCTCATCATCAAAATGGGTTCTAAAAGTAGGATCTTCCCTTGTAAAGCGGCTCAGACCTTTTGCAAATTTATCAAAGTCGTTCTGAAAAACAATCACATACACAAGACACTAACTCAACATCCAGAAGTCACACAGCAAAAAGTCCTCCAATTTTCCTATCAACTACTTTTCTACTCTCATGAGGTTATTTGGTGAAACACAGCCATACATTTATAACTATTTATTTATCCCTGCAGTTACTTCAAGTCTGCATTTATGCAGGTCAAAGACATGCATCCTTATGGTGAAGTGATACCATCTAACACAGGCATATGCTGAGTGATCTGAATGATGTGCTCTTAAGTCCTTTGGATAGAACATTTTCATTTTAGCCTGTGGTTCCATATTTAACTGCTAACCCACATAAGATAATAAAAGCAGCAGAGGAAAGGTAACTCAGTGAGAAAGTGGTTGGTTTATAAGCTCTTACCTTGTTGGAAGGCTTCATGGCTACTGAAATGACAGGATCAGGGATGTGAATTGATTCCTGCAACAATCATAAAGGAAGAAATCATACATTTGAGTTTCACTAAGCCTGGTGATGCATTTTCTCCAGAAAACTTTGGTCACAAGGATTCTGGATTACAAACAGTAGTTTCACACTAGTTACAAGACTCTGCTTCTTATCAGGTTTTGTAAATATATATACAAATAAAACCGATGTATCTAAATACACATAAAAATATATAACTTAGTAATTTTGGGTAACAGCATCTGCTTTTAACAGTCCAGAAGAGTTTGCTAATACTGAAGTAATATTTGATGTCAAGCACAGTAAGTAGGTGTTATCTCTCTCTTGCACATACCATACTTCTATATGGTCAGGCCCCTTGAGGTA
Organism: Scolopax mira; assembly: GCA_004320125.1. Lineage (NCBI taxonomy): Eukaryota > Metazoa > Chordata > Aves > Charadriiformes > Scolopacidae > Scolopax > Scolopax mira. Next base: position 26,409 of record BJBW01004507.1, on the reverse strand, counting down.
TAACAAATAAACACTAAATATATTTTGTATATGCAACTGCAAATATTTTTTTTAACTCAACAAATGCTTACACACTTTTACAAGAAAATCCTGATAAATTCCAAGGCATGAGGCATACAGACAAAAAGGAGTACTCACCATGGAAATGTCTGTACTGGTTTTATCAGTGAACGTATCCCCACTCGCACAATCAATTCCAAACAGCGCGCATATGTCTCCTGCATAAACTTCAGTTACATCCTTGGGAAAGAAAAGTTTACTATTTAGGTAACATTGTAAGATAAATTACCAATTACACCCGGTTTCAAGAAGCTATATAAATACTGTGTTTAAAAGCTTGAAGTTAAGCTCCTTCGAAAATCCCAGCTTTGATAAAATGCTCTGTAAATCTTTTATCTCTTTATTCAAAGCAGGCAAAGGACAGCACAGCTTAGATGCTTGCTTGTTCTAGGGTAAGGATGTGAAGAAAGCAATATCCTGTGTTTCAGTCCTGACCCAGCTGTACAGTTCAGGAATCCCAGATAGGAAAGGGTAGGATTTGCAGAAGTTTCAGAATTGTATTCAATAATCACCTGGAAGAAAACCTTTTTGCATGTTTTGCCAATCCTATTTCCCCTCTCCCAGAAGTATGGAATATGGGGATAATACCACAGCTGGTGCTCTTTAGCTGTCACCTCAAAGCCATTTTATAATGCTTCTTGGGCAAAGATTCTTCCACTTCAGTGGAAATAATACACTAGAGATGACTCCAGTTTCTTGTAGATATCTAAATGCTACAGGCAAGTATGAATTAACAACAAAAGCAGAAACTTGATGTATCAGATCGTTCAGAGACAGTTGAAAAGCAAGAAGCTTGTTTAGTAAAAGTGGTTCAAGAGGCAATGCATGTGGACTGTACCTCTGCCACTCACCTCCATGTTGTCTGAATGCATACGGACAAGTCTTTGTACACGCACTCTCTTCCCAGTCCTGGTGTTATAGATATAATCAGATTTCTTCAGCATCCCCTGATAAACTCGAATATAAGTTAACTGCCCAAAGCGGCCAGCCTGGAATCAAAAATCATTAAAAATCAGATATAAACCTTCTGGGAGTAAAGATCACTACTATTCAAAGCATGATCTGCACTGACTGATGAAACGTTTCTGTTTGGATTTATTCAGTAGACATGTATAGTAGACATTTATTCAGTAGACATGTAAATGTCTACTGTATTTTTTTTTTTAACAGTGAACATTTTTTTAACAGCTTTCCCTTGACTCTGGAATAGAACTTGCTATCTCCTGGCAATTTTCTTTATTCCTCCAATTTTACCAGTCCTAAACCTTCTCAACAGAGACAGAGGTTAACTGGCAATTTGACCAGCCACTTTCCATACCAAAAATGCAAACTGCTACTTTCTAAGTAGCAAACAATGTGGTTAAAACTGGGTGATTTCTTATACACTTGTGGACATTATGGTTGAAACCACTTTTTTTTTTTTTTTTAGAAGAAGTTAAGTTTAAACTGAACTTAAACAAATTGATTTTAAAATTTGTTCCGTGTGAGTTTTGGTGGTACCATCCGTTTGGACCCGCTCTGTTTTGTACTCAAATCACAAATAATGAATCTGGATACCTTCCTTTCTCCTCCAGGGATAATACAATGCGAGTACAACTTTCACAATCCCTCTGCAGAGGTCAGATATTGGTAGCATGGGAAACTTGCAAGCAACTGAATAAAGTCAACTAGGTCACGTCCTGGGCATCCCTTCTCTAGAAGCTTTCAGTTTAGCTTTACCAGGTACACAGTCACCAAGTGAAAAAGCCTTCACGTGCATAAACAGATACACTGAAAATATGAAGTTTTAAATGTGTACTTTTCCTCAAAAATGAAAGGCATTTCCCAGACATCAATGACAAGGACTTTCATACACCAACAACTCTTGCAGGAAACGCCTTGTGCCTCTACTGGTTTTGTTAGATTAGAAAGGGAAACAGTAAGAGCTTACCTCTAGTTTAAAAGCGAGGCCGATAAAAGGCTGGGAATTGTCTCGAGCAGAGTTCAATAGAAACTTGGATTTTTCCTCAGACTCCCTTAAAAACAAAGATGGAAAGGGAGTTTATGTTACGAATGAAACATGGCAGCCTCCTCTAAACATAAGCCCGACCTTACAAAGTCCCAAGGGCCTTCAGTTTCACAGGTTTGTAACAAAGACTTCATGATACTTTCCGAGCATCTCAGAGATTCTCTCATTTCTGAGAGAAACTGCAGCAGATCCCAAAAAGGAGGTTGAAACTATGATAAATATCACTAGTCCTTCATATCATCCAACTATTTTGCCATGAAAGCAATTAATCATGCACTCAGACACATGTCATGAGCAAGTCCAGTTTTAGAAATATTACAGAAACTCTTCTGACAATGCTCCTAAGCCCCATGAAAAGTTTCAGTCTACCCCACCAAGCAGATGTTAGAGGCAGCAGGAAGCAGAGGAGCAGTGAGGACTCAAGAATCAGGTAGTCACTTGGCAAAAAAAGTCATAAACTATATTTATTAGTATAATTTCTATTTAGCTATCATTATATTGTCTGAAAAACTCAAATACATTTAAAAGACCTGACAGCCACCCCTAAAACATGACTGGAATATTAAAGGCTATTTACTGGATCTAACTTCTAACTCATTAGAGGTTTTGTGTTTCTTAACTGTCAAGGCACATATACTTCAACAAACACATCAAAAGAATAAAAACATTTCACATGCACTCTCTCCTTTACTGTAGGAATAGTCTTAAGAGTTACCATTAGCTTCTAATGAACTATCTCATCAGATAATAATGTTTCAAATTTAACATGCCGTTTGTGTTAAAAATATCACCATAAACAGTAACCCTCAAATAAGAGATGAGCTTGCTTGGTTTTTGAACTTTGTGCAAAATTGTGTATTTTGTTAGTAGTGTTTCCTGTTACGTATTACACTGCCTTGGAACCTGATTTCAAGACCACTTTGTATGCTCAAGAATAGACTTACCCCTGGTTAAGAATAGCGTAGTTCTCAACCTCGGAAGGATTGGGGAGGTATTCCAGGACAGCATCCAGCAGCGGCTGTACTCCTTTGTTCTTTAAAGCACTTCCAACCAGTACTGGGGTAAAGGACTTCTTCAGCGTGGCTCTCCTGATGGCAAGCTGGAAAATGCCAGTGCGTTACTCTCCTCCTGCAACAGCTGCAGGTGCCTGACACATCGCCAACCAAGCAGCAGCCTCCATTCTCTCTCTCTCTCTCTCTCTTTGCTGGTCATCTCTACTCCTGGAGTAAAGTAGCTGCTCCCAGTCTCCTGTACAACCCCCTGCACAAGAGCTTCCCATAGAACTTGCTCACCAGAATTCCAGACAAGCGTGAGGTTATTCTTCCGTCATCTTACATTCAACTTAAAAAAATGAAAATGCCTAAGATACTTTTAAGTATTCTGGAGTTATTATTAAGTTTCTTGATTCTCTGCTAGGTAAAACCAGCGTTTTTCCTTTCTGTTTTATGTGTCTCATTCCCCCTATTTAGTCGTATTGAGGAAAAAATACACATTTCAATTTGTGAGAAAAAGATGAGATGCTTTGATATCTTTAAACTACAGAAAACTGTTCTGAAATAAGTTAGTTAGGGAAGGGATATTTAGGTAAGTACCATGCTCAATGAATCATCACTTTTGATGACTAATGGTTTAAAATTACAATTGAAGAACCTACTTGCATTCATCTACAGACCTGCTGCAGTTGCACCAATTGTCCTGGGAATCTTCCCAGGCTGTCCCAGCAAACAGCAAATGAAACTAACTGCACAGTAATTCCATGCTTATTCAGTATCTTTCACCCAAGCATCACACGATGTTACAAAGCATCATTAAGCACCAACAGCTTCTACAACAGGCATCACAGCTGTCTTTCATAAAGGTGGATAGAAGCTATTTGCCCTTCCCACCCTGCAATTGATTACTGAACCCCAGTCCCACTTCTCCTTGCCACTAGAGGATGCCATCTCCCTACACTTACTGAGGCCCTCATTCCAACCAAAAGCAGCTCCTGTCTTCTTTGATAAGCTGAAAGAAATGAATCCTTGATAGCCAAGACAGTTAATCACATCATCTAATTTGGGAGTTATTCAGAGTACAGACACTTCATCTGTCTTCATAATTAGCAGAGAGAACAGTTCTTTAAATTTGTTGATGCAATGACTTAACAAAAATAGTACAAGGAAAAAATCCTACATCAGCAATTGTGCTCACCTAGCTCATATCTATTCTCACATGCCAGAGCACTGGAAATCCAGCTGATTGGTGCCCAGTGTTTTTATTTAGCCACCTTTTCAAATGAAGCAACTCAAGTGCAATTTATCCTCATTAACAATTATCTTGGGGAAAAAAGTAACTTTGTATTCACATAAAGATTATTGTCACTGAGTGCCCCACTGAAGACCTGGGACACATCAGTTCTTTGAGTGTGGCATTATGGAGAGCTGCAAATTAGGTGATGCTTAAGCAGCTGATCTTCAGCAAACATCATATGCTGTGACTGTGGCATCCAGGAGTAATACTTAGCATCATTTCCACAAAAAGACATTTTCAGTGGAAACTTGGCTGCTGGCCACTGAACGAAAATCCATCTTCAGGGACATATTAGTACAAATTAACCTGTATCTGCAGTACTATAACCATTAGAGCTGTAATTAATTGGCTTTCAGAAGTGGGAAGCAGAGGCATGCTGAATAGACAAATTTATCTTGGTAACAGATTTCCCTCCCAGCAGGAGCCATCAAAAATAGCTTCTTGCTAAAAATCTCTCACCTCTTACAGCAACACAGCGTACTCACATCGGTACCATTCCTTCTGCCGGGTGAAAGACAATTTTAGAGACCTCTGAGGGTCTGAATTACATTTCCATCTTTATCAAAGCGAGAAGGGCTGCTTTGTAGGGCTGAGCAACAGCTCAGGTGTCA
>BJBW01004507.1:0-21172 GCA_004320125.1 Scolopax mira | reverse complement strand
TTACTGCACAGGGGGCAACCAGGTGCCCCCAACAGGCCAAGTACTTAGAAGAGGACTTAAATACCAAATCTGTGTTCAAAAGAGCAGCCTCAGTGATCACATCTGGCTCTAACTCAGCTGATCTACCAGGCTCCACTCAGAGAAACAGCTCCTGCTTATGACATTTATGTCTCAATTCAGCTTGTCTTCTTCAGCCACCAGCTGAAGCACCCAGTTGCAAAGAAAAGCAAAAGGAGGTTGCAAGTGCTGTGTCAGGCAGGCTCCAGGCCCCAGGGAGCCTCCATGCAACACCACTGCTCAAAGACAAGCTGTTCTAGCTCCAACAGCACCTCTCTTCAAAAAACCAGTCTGCTCACAAGGCCTCTCCTACTGCAACTGGCTTTTCAGACCTCACTTTTTATTTAATTACATTAAGCAACTGGTCTCCTGTAGCAGTTTCAATTTTTGACTAATTTATAACTAGTAACAGCAGGCACTAGAAGATTACTTTCAAGTCAACTTCCAACACTAGCAAGAGGTGGTGGCAAACAACAAGATGCATCACATAAATCCTTGTACCAAGCATCCACTAAGGGCAAAACCCAACCACGTTGAGACCAGGCCTGCAAACCATACGGTGTGGTTCCCTCACACCACCCTCTGCCAAAACACAAAGCCCAGCAGGCTGCTGTGTGTCAACAGCTACACATCGTTGTCTTGAGTTACAACCCTACCCCATGGGGCTGTGTGGTAAATACAAACCAGCTTAGCACTTCTTCTCTAAAGTTCACGTGTCCTCAGATTGCCCTTACGCTCACGGCACAGCAGAAGGAGGTCCACGTGCAGGACAGGCTCTGTTATGCTCACGCTAAGACAGCCAAGCTTCTGCACCTGTCCTGGCTATAGCTAACACTGCAGTAACTCAAGAGGAACCATTAGTCAACCACTATCCTTAAAGAAGGGACTGCCATCCTACCTGACAGCCTGCTATAGTACATGCAGACTGCCAAGCCTGACACAGAACGGTCCAAAAGAAGGAATCCAAGTTAGTCTCCTGTCCATCCTCCATGGAGCTGCACAAACGCATCTCATCCTGGAGTGAACAGTGGAAGGACTTGCACAAAAACTGTAAAAGACCAGCCCCCAGCTTTCTGGGCCTCCCTACCACCATTTATTACGTGGACACACACTTGAAGAAACAGTGACATCAAACTGCCCCTAGAATAAACAATTTCCAGTCTAAGGCCATCTCATGTTGGGAAAATGGTGTTATTAATTACTTCTATGAGCAACCCTTTATACTGGCATGTTTGCCATTTCATATCTAAAACATTTCATAAAATTAATCACATATCATTTTTCCCTCTCTTTCAAGAAATGCAGCTTTCTTCTTTTTGGAAACTTGTATTTTAACCTGGATTCATTTCCTCTCCAAGTCAAGTCATTCCAGGTCCCTTCTAGAGTATCACTCTTTTCACCTTAGACAGATGTAACCAATGCAAATACAAAATAGGGCAGGATTTCCTAAGCACAAAGACAACTTACAGCATCTCAACAACTGACTTGCTGTGGGATGTGAAGCAAGCCATACCCATCAAGCTGTAAGGGAGCAAGGCACCAGAATGAAAAAAATGACGAGATGTACCTTTGAACCATTTGCTGGTACCTAAAGGGCACACACAAACTCAGGCTTTCCAATGCAAACAAAAAGCAAATTTGGAACGGGCCCTCAACAGGGAGTGAAGCAGGAGTCTGCCTGTGGGAGGTGGCACTCATACCAGAGAACTCAAGCAAACAAAACTTCTTGAAGACTTCCAGAATTTTTTATTGGGGGATGGAGACAGAGGGACACAAGAGTGAGATAACGGTGCTACAGGAATAAGAACCACAATAAAGTTACCTTTAACTCAGCAGTTGTAGGAATCTTTTCTTCCAAAAACAGCTCCGCAAGCTGATCATCCGAATTAGCAACACATTCAATCAACTCCCGACGTCTCTCTGCAGCCTCAGCTCTGAACTCAGCTGGAATTTCATCATACCGAAGGGTCTGGCTACACACACATAAATAAATAACCACTCTGAAGGAATACCACACACATCAACCTTTCAATCACTAATCATTGTCATGACCAGGAAGCCTGACCAGGAAGAGTACACTATTGACATGAATATCAGAAGAAAAATCACTTAAGAGTATCAATGTGTTATCTTTGATGCTTTAGCAGGAGGGTTTCTTCCCACTCATGCCAGGGGTTTGCAAGGATGCAGGATAACCTGCTCAGCAACCTCACCCACGTCTTATCTTCATCCCAGTAAGCTCACACCAAAAATGCACTAGCAGTTCCTGTTATGAAGAAAGTCTCCTATTTCTCAGGATGGCAAGTGTGGGTACCACCCCTTCACACCACTGCAGGCAGCCAACAATTCCTGCTGCAGGTACCCATCACTAAACCTGACCCCACAGAATCATTTTGCTGTAACCTGGAAAGCTGAAGGGTAATACCTCATCCCTAGCACAAGCCACATTCCTAACTTCCCAAAGAGCTGAGTTTTTCACCTCTGAAGAGAAAGTACAGACAGCATCACTCATACAGAGAGTAGCCCCAGGTAAGAAATATGCAAGTTTCAAAACTTACCCAAGTGCACCATCAAAATATATAGCTTTTTCTTCAATAAGATCTATAACTCCTTTAAAGTTTCCCTCCAGTCCCATTGGAATCTGAACAAACGCCGCGTTATGTTTTAACTTGGATCTGAAAAAGCGAGCAAATAAAAAAATTTGTTCAAGAGAAAAGTTATTTCTATGTATGTGCTCCAGATGGTCTTTGAAGAACACATTATTCCAACAGTATCACTATCTTTTGTTCTTTAGACACTGCCAAAAATCTACCAACACCAATGAAAAATGCCTAGTTGGATTTTAACCTGAGTGACTGCCAGCCCTCTGTATCCCAACAGACACAGCAAGGAACTTTCATGGGAAAGAAGGCAGTGCAAACTGTTTTCAGGTTAATTATTTGATTATGGGAGCTGCTTCTCCCTTACTGCATATCTCAGATTAAATTAGCCACAGAAAGACTGCAGGTGAAGAGCAAGCAAGACTTCTGGTATCTGAACTAGAAGCCATCCAGCCCTATGTCGTCTCCCTGCTGTGGGGTACAGCACATTTGCTACCAGGACCTAGGGGAAATGAAAAAGCTGTTTTCAAAGTGGCTACAAATATAGTTCCATCAACAAAATAAACATCAAACCCACAATTCTCAGTCACAGCAAGCCTGGGCTGACACTAACACTTATTTTTCCTGAGAAAAGAGAGACTTGTTATAGACCAGATTAAGATTTAACCTCAAGTCAGGTATGATCCTCCAAAACTGCAACTACAGACCCCAGAAGAGAATGCTTTTCAATATTCTTAGCAATAATCTGCTATGTAAATAGTTCAGAATTATTTCACAGATAATTTTAAGTGATAAATACCTCAATTGCTGTACAGCTCTGGTTGGACTAGAGCCCAATCTATCCAGTTTATTGATGAAAGTTAAAAATGGCACACCGTAACGTTTCATTTGCCTGTTCACAGTTATTGTCTGGCACTGAACTCCTCCAACAGCACAGAGAACCAGAATAGCTCCATCAAGAACTCTCAAAGACCTCTCCACTTCAATTGTGAAGTCCACATGACCTGAGTAACAAAAAAACCCCCCATTATTCATAGGTGATAAAAGATAATGAGCTTCATTGCTGGAGAAAAGAGAAACAGCCAACAGAAGCACTCTCCAGCTACAGAACCCTATTAGCTCAGCTTGAGTGAATAATGAAGACAAAGATGGCACCAAGCTCTTTGTATGCATGAAGGAACAGCAATCTTAACACGTTCACAATTGTCATTACCTGGTGTATCTATGATGTTGATGTTGGTGTCTTTCCACATGGTGTATGTTGCTGCAGACTGAATTGTGATTCCACGTTGTCGCTCAAGCTCCATTGAATCCATAACAGCTCCAACTCCATCCTTACCTTTCACCTTAGGAAAAAAGAAAAAAAAAAAATCAGTCCAAGAGAGTTTACTAAGAATTTTGCATGCACAGGAGTGATGCTTTATATACTGTGCATTATCCTCCATGCAATGAAGAAAAACAGACATAGCAGAATCACTTGTAATCCTTGAACTACAAACAAGTTTGATTTTTTTTTTTTTTTGCATCTGTAGCTGCAACTTTAATGTAATTTCCTCGCCCGGGGATCATTCCTGAAAAAGGTTATCACAAATCTGAGGCAAATTATGCTTCACTGGGAAATTAACAAGCTAACACACCTGCAGCTAAAAACTGCATCCCTGTGTTCTCTGTTTCTCAAGAGTCATCTTTGACTACCTCAAATTAAACATCTATCTTCCATTCTATATTTACTGTGGAGAGGGCAAGGGAGAAATAAGTCTTCGAAGAAGATCTGAAGTATTCTGAAAGAGGAAGAAGGCTGCAGTAAAGGAAAGATTACCTTCCATTCCCTTGCCATCCACTTATTTTTAAAGGGTTACGGATTTTTAGGATTCCTTCTCCAGCCTGGCCAGAAGAGCCTCACTGGGTACCAAGTGTGGTTGCCTCACCCCACACACTACACCCTGCGTTCAAAGAAGTCACAGCAGCGTCGTGATGGCTCCCAGCACGATCAGCCCACAAAGAGCAGCTCTGCTCTGTACTCCTCAAAAAAACCCACCTCATGCATTTGGGCTATCCTGCCCGTATAGAAGAGGATTCGCTCCGTTAACGTCGTCTTCCCCGAGTCAATGTGGGCAGAGATGCCGATGTTGCGGATCCTCTCATTGGGAAGGACTCCCGAGGAGCAGTGCCTGCAGGAGTTCAGGAGAAACTGAAAGGCAGGAGAAAACCACTGTTTTAGCTGGGAGCATATCAAACACAGCACGCTGTACTGACAAATAACCTTCCAGTCAAACCCCTTTTCAATGACTTCCAGTCAACCTCTGGCAAATTGGTCATTTAAAACCAAAAGGCCTTCCCAAGTTCCCACAGGGTCACCTCAAAGCCCTGCCCCTCACCAGGCAACCCCTCCAGGCCAAGTCTCAACACTCCAATCCATCGGTATGTTCCCGGTATTCCCCATCTTTCCTCCAATTCATTCCCCCCACGTTTTCCCGCCGTGCTTTCTGAGGGGTCTGTCCCCTCCCTGCCACCATACCCTCCTCCCGCCGCTCCGGGGACGACCGACATCTTATGTCCGGCCTCCCCGCGGTCACCTCGGCCCCACGGCCGGGAGGAGCTCGGCTCTCGCAGGCTTCGCCGGGCCCCTCAGGGCCGCGTCCCCCGCGGTCTCCTCCTCAAGACCCCCCCGCGCTGTCCCGCCCCGCGGCCGCCCCTCACGAAATGGCGGCGGCCGGTACCTGCAGTTGGTGTTGCTGCTGCAGCCGCGGCCGCACCAGGCCGGCCCGCAGCACTCGCAGCATGGCTGGCCCCTGCCTGCCCGCCCGCCGCCACCCCCGGCAGCCCCGCCGCCGCTTCCGGGGCACCGCGCATGCGGAGCGGGGACCGACCGGCGGGCAATACGCGCACCCGGTCCGGGACAGAGGGAGAAACGAGAGCGATCGGCGAGAGGTGGGAAACAGCGATGTGGGATCGCGATAGAGGAGAGGGGGCAGGTTCCTACTGGCCTGGGCCCTAAGGATTTCTTGGGACCCGAGGTCATTAGTGTTTTAATTAGTGACCTTGACAAAGCGATTAGCGACCTTGACGATGCAGCTGAAGCTCACTGATTACGTTTGAAGACATAGAATCGCAGAATGGAAACTTTAAAGATCACCTAGTTCCAACCCCCTGCCGTGGGCAGGGACCAGGTTGCTCAAAGCCTCATCCAGCCTGGCCTTGAACCCCTCCAGGGATGAGGCAGCCACAGCTTCTCTGGGCAACCTGGGCCAGTGTCTCACCACCCTCACAGGAAAGAATGTCTTCCTAATATGTGATCTCAATCTCCCCTCTTAGTTTAAAACCATTCCCCCTCTTCCTATGGCTCCACTCCCTGATCAGGAGTCCCTCCCCATCTCTCCTGTAGCTCTAAGGTCTCCCTGGAGCCTTCTCTTCTCCAGATTGAACCACCCCAACTCTCTCAGCCTGTCCTCACAGCAGAGGGGCTCCAGCCACCTGAGCATCTTCGTGGTCTCCTCTGGACCCCCTCCAACAGGTCTGTGTCCTTGTGATGTTAAGCAGCCCAGAGCTGAACACAGCACTGCAGGGGGGGGGGATCTTACCAGAGGGGCAGAATCCCCTCCCTCACCCTGCTGGCCCCCCTGCAGTAACTGCATCAAAGAGCTGGGTTATTCTGTTTGCATCTCTCTAATGCTGACTCTAATTCTTGCATTTATTATCAAGAACATACACACAAGTGCTGTTTAATATCTAACAGCTCTTATATCTAGCTGGCAGGCTAAGGTTCACGTCATAGCTCAAGGAAGCTACAATGTGAACCCATATTCTCAAATACAGGGGGAAAAAAAAAAAAAGCCCCCCCTGTTCAAATTACACCAGAAAAGTTGGGTTTTTGTACCAGAGAAGATTCCAAGAGCAATTCTGAAGCAGAGAAAGAGCCCAGCCCTCACCAGACTCAAGTCCCAGCCCTACCCACTTCCTTCTAGCAAACTTTTTTTTGTGGTAAATGCATATTTTCCTTCTGGAAGCTGAGGGGCCTTACTTTCCCTCATTGAGTTGCTATTGGTGTCCCACTTAGAAATGTTTCAAAACAGCCCAAAATAAATAATGCACAAAGTCCTTTTGTGGTATAGAGCAAGCCAAACAATAACCATAAATAATAAATAACTTTATTAAAGAATTACAGTTTCAGATGCTTCTACACAGAACAATTTCTTTTGTGTTACATTTTAGAACTTTGTTTTGCATAACAGAGTAATCTCTAATAAATATTAGCCTCTTTCCACTATGTATGTACTTTTTTTTATTGACTCCCTATATGCATCATGTTTTTTAATCTTAGTAAAGCATAGTGTCAGTTATCAGAGGAATGCTATTTTCTGTTAAATAACAGTGTCTCTCAAATCAAAAATTTCTTTTGAAGTTGCCAAATGAAGAACTTTTCTGCTGTTTATTACAGGGAAGTTCAAGTGACATTCCTAGAAAGGGCCTCCACAGCCTTATATTCTCAATGACATTTATTGCAAAATCCATGTTGTCTTCAGTGCATGGAAGATCAGGCCTTGGAGTTCTACTCTTACTTTTTAAGGAGTAAAATCATCTTTTAGATGCAGGGTTTTGGCAAGCTGGACTGTGACATGCCCCCATTTCGGGCTGTCCTTCTGTCAGAGGTTGCTACCCCCTTACCACCCACTTCCCCAACAGCCCATGGATGGTTCAACAGCATTAACTTACTGCCACTAGGATTTGCTCCAATAATGGGAAGAGACCATTGTATTAAACAAGCAAACAAACAGTTGTCTTTCCCTTGTCAGACTTTAACAAAAGTACTTTTGATTATTTTTACACATTAATAAACACAGAATTAAAATAATCTGAGGAATCTGCAGAAAGGATTTAAAGGCCATTTAGTTTTTTACCAAATTAATATTAATCTTAACTTACTAAACCTGTTTTATCATAAAAATAGTGCCTTTAAGGCTACACTATAATGTTTTAGCCTTGAAATATATGCTGCAGGGCTAATGCTATAATCTTATAGCTTACAGAAGTTACTTACGCTACAACATGGGGATCAATCCTGCCTTACAAAACAGCACACACAAACTTAACTCTTAGAAAACAAAGACATTTTCTGTTCTTAGTCACACAGTTGGCTTTCCCCTAGAACAGCAGGGCCTTTAACCAAACAATAACAACAACAAGGTCAAGGGAGATCAAGCATCGGATTTACAAACACATCTCATCTCAGCTGAGGGGGAAAAGGGTTTTCTGTATGCAGGGCTCTTTTAGCTTTTTAGAGCAGAAGAAATGGTGTAATTATTCCTTATCCAGTTGAACTACTACCCACTCAACCAGTTTCTCCCACATGTTTTTCTGATTAATAAGTGATAGTTACAGCTGAGTTTCTTAGGATACAGTGGTATTATTACAGAATAATTAAAAAGCTACTATAGAGAGTCTTCAAGAATGAAAAAAAAAATGGGTCATCTCCAAAGGAAACATACCAACTGACAGTCCCAGCACAGAAAATAAGAGATGCAAGCACAGCTTATGAACATAAGAATGCTGATAAACAAAAACTTACTTGAAACATTTCTCATTTTAGCATCCCTATCATATTTCTTCGTATTAAAACAAGGTGAATCTGGGAATTCCATAGCAATTTACGATGTGATTTTAAAGATATATATATACACACACGTGTGTGTATAGGGGCTGTAGTGTATTCAAATTGCTATTAACTGTTGTGTAACCTAGAAAATTAATAATTACTTCAGCCACACAAAATAAAAAGAATTTACTTTCTGTGCAAGTTAGAGTGTGGGAAAAAGTAGTTTCATTACCAGGCTTAATAAAAAGACTGAGACTGGTGCAGTTGTAGTAGAAAAATCTTGCAAATCAAAGCTTTTAAAAAAAAACACAAAACAAAAACCACCACCACAAAATTAATGATAATCCATTAAAGTGCTTTTAAGTGGGAAGTCAGTTTTTTAATTTACTGAAACTAGATGGTTTAACCAAGGATCTGAAGTTCTAAAGCACATTCAGTTGTCAAAAGATCAGAGTAGCAAGGCACACTAATACTTACTAGAACAAAAAAAACAGAGATTGGTCATATATACGTGTATACTTATATGAACATAAACAATGCAGCACCATTGTTTCCTCTGCAGAAACTCCATTCAAATGGAGAGTGGAAGCAATTTATTTTTTGCTGCTTTTGATGGGGACGTGTGTTCCTTTCACACTGAGATTCTCCAAAGAAGCTCTGGGCTCCCTGGAACCTGCAATTGCAAGTGGTTTCTCTCTGAAAGAAACAACAACAAAAATCACAATCATCATACGATATTTGTACAATGTACTTGTACAGAGATGAGCTAAAAGCTTCTCTAGATAAGGCACCATTCTAAGCTTATCAATTAAGTAATTTTCAAAGTCAAACCCTCTAAATTTCTTCAGAATTTAGTTAACAAAACACTGCCTTACACTGTTTGTTGTGACATTGTGAAAAAAAGAATAAACCATGCCATTTCAGGAAGAAATTCTTGATTGTGAGGGTGGTGAGTCACTGGCCCAGAGAAGCTGTGGCTGCCCCATCCCTGGAGGTGTTCAAGGCCAGTCTGGATGTGGCCTAGTGGAAACAACCTTGTCTAGAGGAAAGTGTCTCTGCCCATGGCAGGGGGGCTAGAACCAGGTGGTCTTCAAGGTCCCTTCCAACCTAAACCATTTTATGATTCTCCTCAGATTCCCAGTAAGCATTTTTTATTCATAAACAGATTGCTTCGGAATTGAATTTTCATTATGTTGCTTATTCGGTATATATGTTGCTTATTCTGATAGGAAACCATTTTTACCTTTTTGACCCATTTTCCTTGGGTACATGATGAATACTTCTGTACTTTGGAGCTTCTAAATTGCCTCTAGTTCTAGATGGCTTGAACTTCATAATCTCTTTTTGCCACTCTTCATCAAAGGTCTGGGCCTCAGCTGAAAAACAGTTCAAGTTCAGTTTTATTTTTCATAAATGCAAGCAAAATAGGAGAAAACATGAAAATTAGGCTTTTTGACCAGTGTTTTTTAGACTTGTGGTCCATGACTCTATCCATGACCCACAAACTATTTCTAAGGGATCTGTAAAAGACAACTAAAAGCTCACTGCCAGTAGGTAGGCTTATGTTTGGAAAATAAAAATAAAAAAACCCCTGAAAGTTACTGTGTTGTAAAAGTGTATGCCCATTTTAACCACACATTTCTTAAATATGTATTTTATGTTAGCCACAAACCAGACACAGCAAGTGGTAAAATTCTATAAAAAGTTTGTTTGAAACCATAAAACATCATTAAAGGTACTTTCAAATATAAACAGCTATTGTACAAACTAACTACCAACTGCATTATAACACAACATGTTCAAATCTAACTGGTTACTTTAACTTAGGTTGTCCAAATTTATCTCAACTACAGAAGCTTGATTTCCAAACTTTCTGGAAAAAAGAAAGTCTGCAAATGGGACTGTCTGGAAAACAGTCCCTTTTAAGATGTCTCAAGCTGAACTTCAAAATTAGTACGAAACAACAGTGCAAACCCCATTAGAGAGCTGCACAAAAAGACATACTTTCATCCAGGTTGATAAATTCTTGGTTCATTTCTTCATCACCAGTCTTGCTGTTCTTTGATTTTTTAATGACATGAGCACGATCATGAATATGATGACCAATAGCCATTTTTTCGAGTCCACTTTCAGAATCCCTGAGTGCTTTTCTTGTCTCCTTAACCTGTACCAAAAAGGGAAGTTAACTGTCCTTCCAACCAAAAAAAGAAGTTTATAAAAAATATCCAAATTTTCTTCCCCAAAGGTTTTAAATCTTTCTTTTGAAAACGTTTCTCATTTACTGTGTTGGCTGAAAACCACCAATAAAGCACAGATCATGTCTATTTTTTTTCTGCCAACAGACAGATTAAACAAGAACACCTAAAGCTCCTTAAGTAACATATACTGGATATTAATTGTTGGGGAGAAGCAAGCCTAGTCTAAATATACTACACGCAGACAAGTCTTCAACATTCTCCTTGACAACAGAATGAATAACAGCCAATGCCAGTATTCTCAGCATGAAGGGACAACTAATTACTAGGTTGTCGTGTTGACTGGCTTGAAACCCAGGCAACCACTTCTCACTGTGTTCATAGGTATTATTATTAGAACCTTTTTGATAACCGAGTGTCTGCTTGAGCTTGAACATAACCCACAGCCAATCACGCTCAACGGCCTTTACTGCTCGCATATAGTCTTTCATGAACCTTGCTTCAGGGTTCAAATTCAAATTCAAATTTCTTAGCAGAATTAGATGCAACAGCTGCAAGGAAGTCAATGAAAGGGCACCTCCATCTGAAGCGTTACGCAAGCATTTAAAAGTGCCTGAGTAAAGGGGATAAGTTGAAGCCATGTTTTGCATAAATAGACTGCCTCTTGCTCTTTTATATTTTAGACAGAATTTTAAACATAGGAGAAGAAGATTAATTACAGCAAAGAGAAAGACATCAAGACTGCCTTGAAGAATCAGCTGTTCTGGCACTCAACTTTTTTTCCAGTCTTTGATAGGCATACAATTTATTTAGATGTATACTTAGAAGCATACAAATTACAAGGAAGGAAACAGCACTTTAGCTTAAGAAGCCTTTAATATAGAGCAATATTTAAACAGACATGTATTTTTCTAAATTATAAGAATAACTTTTTCCAGTTTAAAAAAAAACCAACAAATTGAAGGAAACTCTGGTTTAGTATAGATGAACTTGGATTCCAACAATTATATACCACCTTTTTGCTGCATCTCAGCACTACTTACACCTCCTGGAGCAGTGCGTGTCTGAGCTGAAGCTTGGAAAACTTTCGGTGGTTCATCTCCTACTTTGGAGTATGTCATCACAGAGGAGGAGCTGAACGTGTGTGCATCTGGATGGACGGACAGGTCATCCTGCAAGCAATGCAGACATCTTATTAAGAAAAGTTAAAACTTGTAGATAATAGGTACTTACATCCTGAGACTATTATGAAAAAGAATATCCCTCTGAAAAATTAACCCTCAGTCCTGGCACTGTAGACGTGGCCTGCTGGGAACAGACTTTGGCATTTGATATGCCCTCGGTCTTGCCCGAGCCTTGTCTGGCCACAGGTCTTCCCGTGCCAGGAACATGACAACAGATAAAAAACCCAGGCAGCAATAAGCAACTGCTCGAACGTTTGCCCTGGCACAGTTTAGTTCAGTAATGAAGATACCACCTATAATATCAGTCTGGCCACATAGAGTATATATAATGGTGTGTAAAGAATTCAGGTAAAACGGGACTTGAGCAACAATGGCTACAAGCTGTTTTACAAGGCCAGTTACACACTGTAAATACCCTCAGCAGCACTGAAAAGAAAATCAGAGGAAAGTCTCTATAAGCAGAGTGAATTTAGGTGTTTGTGGGCTTGTTGGCTTTCAGTGTAGAGTAATACTTTAAACTACTCCTTAAGGTGTCAGCCAGAGATACTTACAGCACTTCAAACCCCTGCAGAATCAAGAATACAAGTACTGTTGTTAGCAAATAATCAGTGACACCATAGAGAATTATAACCACGATATAGTCCAGGGGAAAAAAATAACAATCTTACTACCTGCTTGAGACTAGTGGCTGCCTTAGCCTTCTTAGCAAGGCTAAATAATATTTTAAACAACTGTCATTCACCAATTAATTTAAGGCGGCATTTTTAAAAACTTACAAATTTTCTTTGCATTTCCAGCATACTGTTTCTCATATTTGACATCATCCTGTCCATTGCAAAAAAGGATTCCCCAAAATCCACATCCTGCTAAAAGAAAAGATGTGAAAATTAAAATGAAGTCTTTTGACTCTTCCAAGTTCTGAGGCTGTTTTTATTACATGCATTTTTAATGCAAATCAGACCATCAAAAAAGGTTTTCCACAGACTGCAATTCACAGACATAGACAAGCCAAAATGCATCTTTTCAAATGAAAAATGGAAAGCTAACATGGGGAGCTTGATCATTAAGTTGCAGATACTGGAAAGACAGAAATGAAAGATTTGACAGTAAAATATCAAAAAAAGCTCATACTATGGTCAATTTACAAGAACTATTTTCATATACCTTCTAACCTAACTATCTTATGCTATAAAATGTACTATATGATCCTTCATAGTTTATGCTCTATTGAACATAAAATTTTCTCTATTATGCAAATCCCTTAATGCATATGGAATCACACTGAAAACGCATCACAGCAGACACAGCGGTTCTTTTGCAGAACTAGTTTACATTACTCATAAAGGGGCAGTGTGGAAAAATAGAAGAACCATAGCTTGGTATTTTAATGGCAGCTTAATTACTTCATGCTACAGATGTATTCAACAAAACATTCATTATTTTTACATGGAAGCAGAAGATCCAGCGTTGCACAAAGGACAGATACGAAGACAGGCTGACATGCACACAATTTTATTAACAGGATCTGTAGCTGATGGCATATACTGATAAAAGCTTCCTTTGCAAGAAAGAAGAAAATCCTGAAAAAAAATATAGAGACAGAGAGACAAAGTAGGGAAAACTGTGAACTTTAAGTGACCATCTGGGAAGACAGCAATGCTGTCCCAAATGTGCACCCTCTCCTGGGCTCATCTCCAGCACAGCAGGTGGTGATGATGAAGATGATTTTCACCACACCTTTTGTCTCCTACTATGAACTTTTCCTCAGGACCTGTTCAAACTCCTTACTGGGATGCCTGGTTTCTGACACGGGCAACTCTGGTTGGAGTGTGCTAGTTAAGAGCAAACACCACATGTTGGTTGGTGAGTTTCTAGAGATGCCTACTCATCACTGCTTCCCAGGAGAGCTGCTGTGCCACCACCACCACACTCTGCTCCACAGAGAGTTACAACATTGTGAGAAGAGTGTGGAAAACAGCTCCTGGGCTGCACACAGCAGCCCTTTGCACTGCTGAGGTGTCACGAAACACCAGGATGCTAATTACAACAGCAAATACCCTACATTCCTCCAACTACTGAATTTATATATAGAATTAAATTTAAATTGTTATGTATTTAGAAGTTAGAAATCAAAACTTGCAGTTTAAGCACAAAACTAAGTAAAATTCAGGTATAGAAAAATCTCCAATTTTTTTCTTGAGTAGCAAGAATCTTTACAGATTCTGCATCCTTACAGACTATCAAAGCCTCTGGGCAATAACTATCAACAATTTAGGGCATCAAATCATTGCAAGTGCCAGTAACTCCAGAAAACTGCCTTCTACAGTTAGAAATCTGGACACTGACCAATGACATTACATAGTAATCAGCTGTAACTATGGAATTACATGTCATAAACTGGGGTGGGAGGAATAAAACTGTAGCCTGTGCAACAATAGCAAAAACCCCTTTCATTAGCTGATACACTTTTTGCACACAGCAAGTTGCCAGTTTGTGCCTCTGGAAGACATAATCAATGTGATACTTTTAGATCTGAAAATTCAAATACCTACACTTATTTTCACCTGCTCCACAATATAAGTTACAATCTGAGGACTCTTTAAAGCCTTCCAAAGGAAGCAAAAAGTTCCACAAGGGTCACAACAATAAACTTGCTTTTCCTCCGGTACTTTTTACAGGTATTCCAAACCCCACAACAAACCACAGCTGGAAACCATTCCAAGCCCAGTTCCAATGGAAATTCCATCTCCAGAAACTGGCCTGCCTTAGCTGGGACCAGTGCTACGGGTCTTACAGGAACACAGACAGAAACCCACTCCAAGCCATCAGCATTCAAAGTTTGGAGTCTCTCTGCAGAGATTATTTCATGCATATCCATCAGAGATCAAGCACCAACACATACATCACCAAGTAGAAAAGCCAGCTGCTAAGCAATAACTTCTTGATATCAACATATTTAGTCTACCCCAGCATTTTCATTTATGAGGAAAAAAAAATAAATTAAAAAAGAAGATCTTTCTTGAATTATATCATTCCATATATCTAGACACCAAGACGAGCAGTTTGCAAGCACCCCAAGACTAGCCTTTGTCCATGCTTTAGTTCTGCAGACACTATACAAGTACTAGCAAGAGCTACAAGGATTATTGCTCCTGGGATACTAACCACTCTACCAAAGCCTGCAAAGGGCATGAGGGAGCAGCTCATTGCCTGGAAGAAAAAGGACCAATGCCTTTAAGTTATTACACTCGTTATCAAACGCAGAAGTAACTTCATGTACAGTACTTTCATAGTGCACTTTCATATACAGCAGGATATATTAAACATTTCTGATCAAATAAGACAGTCACTCAAGCGGACCTTGGTAATTTATAGCATGCTACAACAATATAACATTAAGTAGAAGTAATATATTTATACTAATGACATTAAAGAGTGATAGCTGTCACCACACTTAATAAGTCATACATATGTATGTGCTAGAAGCACTTAAAGCTAGAAATTGAAAAACATTTGTATGCCATAGCAACCTTTGCACCTAAATTACCTAAAAGGTGACGTGGTGCTTCAGACATCACCCACTTCTCTGAAAACACTTCATTCTACTTATGCAACAGAACCCCATCATTGAAAGTTGATTAAAATCAACAAATCAACAATAGTCCCTTTAATGTAAATTTCTGTAATTAAATTTTAGAAGGCTAGCATACAATTTTAGAGTTAAAAAAAAATATGTATACAAGAGATTAATGTGAAAATAAAAAATTTACATAACATATCCATATATCCCTTGTGATAAACAAAATGAAGTCTAACTTGTCAGCAGTTTCAAAGGTCATTGCAAAGAAATTCTAGGTAAATCTATCATCATATACAGAACCACATGAAGACAAATCCCCCATGAGCAAATCATATTCTTCTGCAGTTGTATAAATAGATGTAGCTATAAACATCAGCAAATACAGTTCCTGTTTGACCCACTGATATTGAATATCCCTATATGACAGGGCTATGAGATGCTGGAAAACACATTGATGTTTCCAGGAAACTAAGACTGGAAAGAGATATATAAGAGCCTGCCTAAAGAAACATCAGTTAGAAGTACCACACACTTTACAATAATTCCAAGTACAAAAAGAAGGAATTACCCAATTATTGAACACCTTTATGAACTCTGATTGCAGTTCTGTCTAATATGTAGTGGCAGAAAAGAATGCACCAAGTGCAAAAGGATATCCTCAGAAAGAATGAGGTTGTTAGTCATGAAAAGATTATAAAGTCCATTTTAGAACATATACTCAGAGCTGTCAAATAGTTGCCTAAGACACACAATGATCTGATATCCAAACAAAACCAAACAACAGTATCTCTTAAGTTGTTTTACCCATTCCTCCTCCTCCTCCTCATATCCTTTCCTCCTCCTTCCCTCCCCCCAAAAGGCTAAAATCTGACACTGCAAACCTGTTTGAGAAAGGAAAAGCGTTTTCAAATTTGAATACTATATTGACACATGTTAAGGTGTTGCAATAAATTATGTTCTATGTAAAGCAGTTTTAGTCATGCTATAGTTTACTTAAGCACAGAATTACAATATCATTAATCAGTATGGATAATTTTAACAAAGTGTATTTTGTATGGTAGTAAAGATATCCATCTTTTCCTACATAAAAATCTAATTATTTTAAGTGTTTCAATAATGCCTGGAGGGAAACCCTTAAAAGTAGTTTGACATTACAACAAGGCTCAAGTTAATCAGTGTTGAGTCTTCTGTGACATCTGACAACTCTTAGGCGAAACAGGAGGAAGATTAAAAGATACTGGAACAATTTTAGCAGGTGTGGAATTCTTTTGTGCTTATCAAAATAACACAGCACTCTTGCACCTTTAACTCCTCTCCTGTAACCACAGATAAAGGCCTTCTATGCCTCACATTTATCCCTTACTGCCAAGAGTAAGGGATACAACACCCCCCCCCCCCAAAATATTAGGGTAAGGTTTAACATGATCTTTTTCTAAAGGAAAAAGAAGTCTGATCTGGTCTTATGCATTTACAGAACCAAGGCTAAGAATCTGCTTCAGTAGAGGGAAGATCATGCCCTAATTAGACACAGTAACATCTATATTTGAAACTAACCAGCAACGTATGAGCATGGAGGAAAGAATCTGACAGTTACCCTTCTGACTTGTAGGTGACAGTCCATGTTTCAGCTATGTTTATTAAGCTCTATCTAGGCTTGAAAAACCACCAAAGCTGGCTGAGTTCCACAAGCCCTTGTAATCTGTTTTGTCTTCCAACTGTTTTGTAAAAATCAAGTGTGATTTGTTACAGTAAGACATCATCCAGCTGCAAAATATTTAGCCTGACAGAGGAAAAGGAACCAACTTCAAACATATATCCTTTCTAAATACAGCGATTAGGTGAGGAAGCATAAGATATAGTTGTCCTGCATGCCCTGAGAGTTGGAAAGATACTTTATGTAAGACATAGGTCATTGACAGCTTCTGAGTTTCAGGTGGTAATTTACAGAAACACTAGGTTTCCTATTAGTTTCCCTGATCTTTAATTCTTACAGTCTTATATCTAGAGAAAACATTAAGTATCAGACCAAATAGAGAATGTGAAGCAAAGCCTTTATTCACAGTTGCAAAGTTGAAACAGGGATTAATATATCTGTGTATATCTGTGTATTCAGGTGTTTGAAACACAGGTTTGTGTTAAATCAAACTAACATAAAGCACTAGACACTGAAGTGCAGAGTGAAGGCATAAACGTATCACAGTATCTTTTTCAGTAAATATAGCATGAAAAGGAGGTAAGTGTTCAGAGAAGGATCTGTCTTTGGACATTTTTAATGCCTCTATAATAGAAATATTTCATACATAATATTTATTAAACCAATTTTGATAGATTTGTTTCATTAAATACGGTATATTCAATGCTCAGTAAAATAAAGCTTGTTATTAGTCCTAACAGAAGCTTGTCAGTGTTAAGTAACAGGCCATGAAGGAACCAAGACAGAAATTATTCACATTTTATTCAGTGATGAAACAATCTGACCAAGCTTGTAATAGTTGGGAGCCAGGCACCCACTTCCAATGGGCCAAATTTAACGGAAACGTGAAGCTATCTATGTTACCAGTAAATGTAAATTCCATGTAGCAATTCTTAGAGATTAAGAAACTACTTACTCTGCGATTTCCTCTTAGAGCAACCTGAGAGTCCTGGCGTCCTCTTCGATCTACTGTTCTCTCCCCACCATCTGTTATACTGAGAAATGGATCTTGTCCAAAAGGATCAGAAAAGCTTCTCATCATCTGCCGCATATATTCATGGTGTGCAGCAAAAGGATCACTGAAAACAAGATATTTCACATAAAGAGTCATCAGTTTGTTCCAAGCTCCAAAAAAAGGGCTCTGAAATTTTTAAAACTCAAGTTTTAAAATGATTCTATGTGGTTCTTTATTCAAATGCTTTATTTTAACAGGACCCAACTGAGCAGTCTCCTGTTCCCACAAACTCTCACTTCTTTCACTTTTCTTTCTGTCCTGCAGGTTGGTTCAGTGCTTTAGTTCTTCTGTCTTCTCAGTTGCCTTCAGTGCTCTCCTACACTCTTGGGTATCTATTTTGCTTTTTTTCTTTCCTTGTCTTTTCCAAAAATATTCCATCATTTGCAGCCATCTTTCACTCTGGTTTATGTTTACTACCTGCTAGAAACTATGAAACTGACCTATATTTATTACTCCTGCTACCTCCAACCCCTGATAAAGGGAAATTTTTTTTCTTTCTCCTTTTTTTCACTTTCACCTTCCAAAGAGTAGCACAGTACTCCTCACTGAACTTATAATGTTCTACTAGATTCCTCTTCCAACCCCCCAAATTTATTTTTTTGGCCACTCACATTCTACTTTTCATCCTCCTTGACCCACATGCTCAAAAACATATACCATCCTCTAAATTCAAGCCAGCTTCACTTCCTTTAATTTAGTCACCCACTACTGCACCTTTGCCTTCCCTTTCCTCCACAACTTGTGCTCCTACATCTCTTAAGAAGAAATATTCTTACTGGCTTTTTGCTTTCCTATTAGTGTTCCCCCCATCTTCTCTCCTCTTTCTAAACTTGTTGCCAAAAACCTACAGAACCCCATACGCCAAAGCTTGCCTTGCAGCTAAAGCATTGCTGAAGTTGCCCTCCGTTCTCACTTACTTAATTCTTTGTGTTCTCTTATTTGGACAAGAGCGAAATATTTCTAAGCGAGGCCAAAAGAGGAGCAAGATATGACTTTGCCAGAAGCACAATATATGATCAGTACTGTTGCCTGTGGTCCAAGGCTACATATTATTACTTCATACAAAAAACATGCTTCATTTCCTCCCTTCATCTCCATTCTAATTTTCCCCTTTGCTATTCCACTGAAAGACACTTTATTAACATTAACAGTCATTTCTCAGGTATGTTTACTTAAGACCTAATAGCACCTCATCTTCCTCCTATCAGTGTCCTGGCACTCCCCAGACACCTTATTCTCTCCAGGACAATACAACCTTTTCTGCGACATCTCATGCCTGCACGAAAAAACGCTTCAGGTTGTTCCTCTGACTTCTTCAATACTCAATTCTCTCCTGAAAGCCTCCTCAACAGCTCTTCTGTTCTCCCCACCCCTTATCTCCAGTCCCATGACAACTAGTTTCCACACCACGTGACCACTTTGATCCCTTTGCTGCGTACTGTCTCTTATGTTGCATGTATTTACTTTTTTTTTTTCCCCTTTTTAAGTGAAAAAGAAAAGTTACAACCATAATGCTGGATTAATTGTCAAACAGTATTTTTTTAACCCAACAAGAACCCTTTAAGCTTCACAACACACTTAACTCACTCCTTTATGGTTTGGAAGTAATTTTACCACCATCATTAAGCAGATCTACCCCACTCACGTGACCACTAACTTGCACCTCTGTCCTAACGTGATAAGCAGCTTGCACACAGCAAGAGTCCCCTCACTTTTCACAGGATGAAGAACAGATGGAAAAAGTCACTGTACAAGCCCAGATGAGGGAAACACACAAGCACTGCCACGTTATATGCGGTTTTCCATCAAATCTGTTTTGATACCACAAATTTCAGATAGGTTTGGTTATCAAAACACAAGTAAATATGAACTGCGTAACACCAGTAACTTATGCCTAACGAAACTTCTCCCACCCCTTTCTATTTCAAAAGAAGTAGGGCCCTCAAAATGTTATCTACAAGACACCATAAGCAAAACAAAATTCCATAGATTTAATGTAGTTAGTAAGAACTGGTTTAATTTAGTGTGTGTAACATACTGTAATACATCTCACCCGACATAAAATAACGCTTCATACCTTGTGAAACTGCCCTTTTTGTCTTATTTCAATTTATTTGGCAGCTTCTCTTGGCCACTCACCCTCCACTACACTGATGTGACACACCTGCAGCTAAAATTTTTTTGGGGATTTGTTGTGGTGGGGATTTTTCGGTTTGTGGGTTTTTTGGTTGGTGTTTTTTAAAGTAAAGCTCTGTGAAACAATTTTTAAATACAGGTTTTTACCATCAGAGATAGGGAAGTAAGACATGCTGTGGAGGGACTGTATTCCCTAGGGACATTTTAGAGAGCCATTCATAAAAAAAAAAAAACCCAAACAAAAAAACCCAAACAAAAACCCTAGACTTGTCAAGCCTTGGAAAAAATACTACAATTTTGTCAGGGGAAAACCAACAGAAAGTCAACAGAGAATCTGTCTGGAAAATAAGGCTTCCAAGCAATTAAACATACAACCCTGATGGCTCTGATAACCGAAACTCAAACCATAACTACAAAAGGAGAATGTCACCCTTACAAGATATATACATATACATACAAGATATATATATTGAACAAGACAAGGCCTCTCCAGTAGAGGATGCAAGATTTGAAGTTCTCACTCAAATCACATAATTTATAGAATGGCAACAGGTGGAGAGCACCATTGATCCCATCTGACTTAAAATCTGACCTTTTATAAACAGGGGAAAAGATGAGACAGATGTGATTTCCGCACACTTTGCACTGTTATCCTATAAAAGTGATGGGGAAAAAGAGAGGGGGGTTTTGTGCCCTTCACATGTTAAGCACCATAAGTTATTTAAAAATAAAGACCCAAATAGAGACAACCGATTTCTACATTCGTTGTTCCATTATCCTGCAGTAACAAAATTTTGTCTAATAAGCCGTTCATCTGACCTTCACCTGACATTCAGGTGTTTGCAGGGCTCGATACAGGGAACAAAAAACATTCAGCCTCTGAGACTGTAATAGTCTCAAACAAGTATCTTTACTGTATAAAGAGACACTGGGAAGGCTGATGCTGCTAACACATATGCAAGCCAGGATTTTCACTAAAATGCATCTCATTTGGTAAATTCTTAAATGACTCAGGCTTAAGCTCCAAAGCTTAAGGCTCTGTATTCCAGGTAAAACCATTCACAGTGCTATAGAGTACAATGTTACTCCTTACTTGAGTGTATGTTTCTGGTCAGTTCA
>BJBW01004506.1:22611-42419 GCA_004320125.1 Scolopax mira | reverse complement strand
AGCTTTGCTGAAATAGATGCTTCCACTGCTGGAGTCTGTTGCCAGTACACACTGCCAGTGAGCCTCCATCAGTAAAAGGTCATTACACTACTGATATGCCTGGCCACCTTCTCCCACACGCCTCTTCAGCATGAAAGCAGGAAGAACCCAGCAGACAGATCTAAAGATACTATCATCCTGCAAAAGGAGAAGGGTTGCATGACTAGATCTAAGATCCAGAGCAAAGGCCAAAGCACCCACAGGGCTGATACAGCAAATATGCCTCGCATCGACCCCTCTACAGATTGAACTATGCATATCCCACAAGAGACACCACCACCCAAATTAGAATCCAAAGTTCTTTACAGAAAACTGAAGTGGCATGTGAAAAGTTACTGTGGATCCAGGCCCCTAGGATGCTATTCCCATACTGCCTGGTGCTCCGTCTCTCTCCCCTCACACCAGTGAGCAAGCAACCTAGTAGCAAGGCATCTCAGATACTCTTCATCCTACCCAGACTGAAGACGGTACCTCCAGTAACTGAGACACTGTTGGTCTTGCAGTGTCAAATCGTACACCCTGCTGGAAGTCACTGTCTGCATCCACTTTACAAAAGCAGGAAAGACATAGCACAGCCCAACCCTCCTTGTCCAGCTGAAGAGATAGGTCTGGGCCTCGCCTAGACAACAATGTTGACTGTTAGTTAAAAAAAGGACTTATCCAAGTGAGGGAACAGGTTGTGCTGATAAACTATCTCCACTTTTCTGTTGAGACAGGCACACATTAGTATATGTGTTCTTAAATTTCTACACAAAGTGCATCTTGTATCATCTTTGTCTCCCCTCCATGTATCTAAAAAAATTCCCAGAATCCTGAAGAACAGCTAAAGGAAGACAGCAAAATTATGTATATTCTTCAAAGATACTGCTGTCTTTTCAGAGCCAGATAGCCAGGTTACTGCATCCACCACCTGCTTTGCTTCAAGACACACAGAAGACACTAGTTAAAAGAACATCCTGTTCTTCTTTTCCACCACTTTGTGGGATCCAGCTGTAGCCACTGTGGCCTCTGGTGCTTCCCTCACATCTAGCATGAGTTCTGTTCTGCTGCTCTCAGACATGAAATCTGTGGTTTTTAGAAGTCATTCCTAGCACAACAATTCACTCAGAGTGGCATTATCATGCAGGTGCTAATAGAAAAAAACTACTAAGAACACATCCCATTGCCCTTTTTCCCTCCCTCCATTCCACAGCAAACAAAGCTCAAGGCTTCAGAGATCTCTGCAAAAGCAATCAAGCCCAACTTCCACAAAGTCCTATATGGTATTGTATAGGCACAGTCATAGCTGTTTTCTCCAGACACGGGGCTCCATTTTCCAGTACATAATTTTCACTTTGCACTAAACAGACAACAGAGTGTGAAAACTCCCTTTTTTGGGTTTGACATTATCGTACATACAAGAAAACCATCTGCAGTTTTCAGCTTCAGCTTTGCTCCAAGTTGGGATCTTTCTGTTACTTTTCCCAATACATTTTCCAGCCCAGACATTAATTCAGTCTACTCCCTACTCCAGCTGCTCTCCCCTCTCTAAGCAACGTCTGCTCTCCAGCACAATGCAGGTGTCACTAAACCGCACCTGAGCAAAGGGCTTAAAAACCCAGGATGCCATATCACAGAGCAGGCTCCTTGAGTCCAGTACTTACCCAAAAAGGTACTTACCCCAAAAAGGGCACGTGCATGACATCTGCACAGCCTCACTCACAAAGGGTAGAATAGCACAGGTGGGACTTCATTGCAGTCCAATATCACAACCTGCCTTATCTTTCTAGCTAAAGAAAACACAAGCCATATTTAAGCCATAAAACCTTCTGGGAATGTCTAGAAACAACAAGAGTTCTGAGGAAGGAGCTGTGCCTCTGGCCCTTAACCTCACCAGTCAACAACCCCCAAGCTGACTGATTTAAAATAGCTGACTTAAAAGTCGTAATTGCTATTCTCAGCAGTAAAATACAAAAAAAAAAAAAAATTATGTACCTTTTAACATGCTGCAAAGTTAAACAAGGCTTGCATGTTGCCATGGATATAATTTCATGTTTATAAGACTGGTCTTTCCTGGCAGCTAAATGCCTGCATGGGAACAAACAGCAGAGCAGGATTTTGTTTGGCATTTTGCTCCGTTTATGATAACAGCTAACTACTTTTTCTACTTTTTCTATTAAAAAGCTTTTAATTTCACTCCTAGTTTCTCTAGGAGTGGCATTGAATACATTACACCTGATCCTCCCGTTTGTGTGAGCAGAGCCCTGAACTCATGAGAACAGGGCCATAGGATCAAATCTTATCAGGTTTACATACCTGCCATGGCTGATATCAGACAGTATACAGTACATGAAAACATGCTTCATCTCTGCCTGACAAAAAGTCCACTCCAAATCCAGAGTGTGGGGGTTGAGCTAGAACTAACTTTTATTCAGAATAAAAATATGATAAATTCTGACTAAACTCAAGGCAGTGAAATTAGCTTTTCATTTGAGGAGAGGGACAGTTTTATCCTGCAGGGTCCAAGGAAAAATCACCAAAATGGAATTGTTAAGTTCATTCATATTAACTTGAAATCAGTTGTATTCAAACAGGAAGGCTAATGAAGTAAGAATAAAATCCAGACCAGCAGGAAGGTGTCACCATTTTAGAACAACTAGACTAATGCCTCCTTCACATCCACACTTAATTACTCACACCCACATCTATTTCAAAAATTGTGTGTGTATTCCTGGCTCTACTGAACAACTTTTGTGGCAAAAATCACCTGGTCTTCAGTGGGACAACATTTCATCCCTCGGTGAATAAGCCTAGGAATAGCTTTTGGCTGCTGGTTGGTAACGTGTAGGATTGTAACAACTCATCTGCTATTGCTAGAAGATCTGAAAATAAAATGTAATTGCACAGACAAATCTGGGGATTACACCACATCATGTCCCTCCAAATCACGCAGCCAGAGTGTTTACCTGTGTCTGTGTGTTGCTGTCATGAAAAGTTCAGTACCTATTTCAGTATCAGAGACGCGTATCAGTCAACCTTGACTTCAGCTTTTGAAGTGGGTGGAGAGCAACACCACCCCTTTCCTGTACTGAAGTCTGCAACAAAACTGCATTTTACTCACAAACATATCTGTATTTCTGTTGTGTTCTGACTTTTAAAAAAAATAATCTCATTGGACAGACACCACCAGCAAGTTTCTCCACTCTGTGGAGTGTCTTCACAGCCCTCCCACATAGTGAAAATGACTCAGACAAAACTACTAAATTTAGGGCATTGGTATTCTACGTGTTACGCTGGTGTTCATACAAGTAATGCCTTAAACAGTAAATTTCTGAATTAAGCATTCAGGCATCTTTTCTGTGCTGCATCTGCCACTGAAACAGAACGGCAATGAAGGTGGGCTGAGGAGGAGGTTATTTGGATCGTGATTTGGGTTGTGTTTTGGCTAGAGCTAAATGTGAATTTGAATGAGGTTTGCATGTACTTTTAGAAATATCTGTTGACCTGATATCATGATGTTTGATCTCAAGTGATGAGATCGTGTGAGATTAGCTGCCTTTGGGAGATTCCCTTTATCTCAAGCAAGAGACTGCAGGCTTTGACTCACAAATGGGGATGCTTTCTCTTGGGATGATTAGACCGATTCCCTTTTCTCAGCATCCATCTCACCCATCTCTCTGAGGTTCCCCCTCCTGCAAGGATGGATCACAAAGCAGCTGCTGAACTGCTGGTTGCAAATCCATGCAGTCAATTAAATCGGTAGTTCTGCAATTCAATATGCATAGAATTAACTCAATGTAATGTAATTCAAAATACAAAGAACTATTGCAATTCTATAATTTGCAAATCACCCCCTGCTTCACAAGCAACAGCCAGCCTTGTAGCAAGGCAACGTACTCTGAAAGACAGCAGCGGTGGCCAACTAAAGGCAAGCAGTTTTACAGCTATGACTCTTAAGCCAGGGCTCTGCAAAGAGAATGGCCAAGTGGTCACCACCCAGAAAAGAAGAGACCAAGTCCCTGGCCATAAGAAGAGCAGATGAAGCAATGAGAAGGATGAGATGAGAAGGGGAAAGGGAGAAATAGGATTGCTAAAGCACCTTCTCAGTTACACAGTCTTTTCTCTCTGCTTGCCTAAAATCACCAACCACCTACCAAGCACCAAGCACCAACCACCTGAGATCGAAGTCAGGCCTGAGGCAGGCCAAGAGACCACACTCTCTTTCAGGCTGATCACACCACCCACTGAAGCCATCAAGAGTTTTGTGTGGGTATCTCAGGGAAGGACATAGAAACAATGACTCATCTATTAATGGACTTTTACTCTTTATCTGTTTGCCAGATGTCTCCAGAAGGGCATGGTTTTCTTAAATATTTTTGGTTTTTTGAAACTGCTGAATAATCTTTACAAACATAACTCATGATCTGTTACCCAAGTAAAACCATGCAATTGCTAGAAGTAATTGGAGCTGTTTACACAGCACACTTTCATCACATGCCCTTCCTTTGCTCCTTATCATCAGAGCATAACTCTTTAACAAAATTAGGCTTGTGCAAAACCATTTTCAGATAATCTGCTGTAGCCTCCAGAAATGCTTATGCTGGTGTGATGTGCAGTATTTCAACCTGGGAATTTGGGCATCCTAGTCGAAAGTGCTGCAGAGCTGATAAAGAATAATTCTTTACAGTACAACCAAGAGCCGTACTTGTATGTACACCTACCCTGGGGAAAATTGCCACAGTACAATGTTTATCCTTGTCCAGACTCCACCTGAGAAGCAGGGATCTTAAAAGTCCCCAAAGTTACGTAATAGAAGCTTAACAATCTAGGCCCAAAGGGGATATGGAAGGATTATTGAATCCCTTCCTTTGCTGTAAGGTAAAATAAATAGCTTAGAGCATCTTTGAAAAATATTTGTCATCCTTGTTCTTGCAAAAATTTGGTCAAGATGATGCTACTTTCTCCCTAAGTAATCTGTGCTATGATTTTACTGCTCGTGGAATTAGAACATTTTTCCTAATGCTGGAGTGCTGTCCCTTTACCTTATCACCTCATTAGGACATTTATCCAACCAGGCCACTTTGGTTAGGTGATTTACCCAGTCTTACTATCCAGATTTTGCCCTAGTCAGAAAATATAATGAAGGATTATATTGAAATCCAAGAACAAGAGATATATCAAGATCAAAAGAAAATGTGTATGATATCTACTGCTCACTCTTTTTTCCTTAGGTAGCTGCCCTATAAACTGTGAAATTATATTAGTTTAACATTAATTACTCTTGGCAATTATGTTTTTTAATCATTTTACAATCTAGGTCTGTACAGACTGTCTGACAGCCTGTTCCACTATCTGTCCAGGAATGCAAACTTCTTTCTTAAGTGGATTCGCATTTTCAGCTTCATTAACATTCCCTTCTTTTAGATGCACGGGCAAGCCCTCCTTAGTAAGACTCAACTAAAATAGCTTCTTCCATAATAACTTCTACCCTGTGAAACACTTGTCTCAACATATCCCAAGACGGTGATACACTGAGGTTTTTTGCCATATTGCCTTTCCAAGCAATATCCCAATGAAGTGTCCATTGTCACTGGGGCTTGGCTACCAAGTGCTTCCAAGAATCGTTCAAAAACATCTTTCTTTTCAGTCTTCCCAGGGAGGTGGCTTAAACTACACCCACCTGTCAAAGAGGCTCTGTTCTTTCACTCTTCCTAACTTCACACAGACAAGTCTGTCCCTCATTTATTCCACAACTTCAGAGCAAGTATGGATAATGCTTCTCCATTTCTCCAAGCCTGTCCTTCCAAAATGAGCTGTGCTAATACTCCAGTCCTGTGACTTATCCCAGCAAATTTCTAACATGCCTATTAAGTATTTAATTTGATTCTACGCTACAAGCTTAAGTCCTTTCCACTTTTTCCTATGTTTGTATTGACATTGCTCTCTTAACCTTCCAAAGGTGCTACTGTAATACTCGCTCTTTTAAACCTACCAATGTTTTTCTTCTATGTGTTTTTACTTACATAGGTAACTTTTGCACTGGCTTCTTTCAAACTGAGCATAAAGCTCTCTTCTCACTAAGCTGGTGTACAGTACGATGCGATGGACTCCTATTCCTTCACCACCTGAGTGCCACCTCTGTCCAGCAGGCCTGTGTAAGGACATCCACTGTTATGTGGAAGGGAGGCTCTCCTGCCAGAAACACCTGAGAAATTCATACCATTACTTTTAAAACCTGACATTAGTGAGTGCCAACTATTTTATTTCTGTGCTTTTGATGAAAAAGTGAAGTGGTTTGGTATTTCTGAATTGAAACATTTAATTTAAATGAGTTAAACCAAAGCAAAATATTTCAGTTTGCCCCAGTTTGACCTCAAACAGTTTGTCTCATCCGCCCAGACTAAGGCTCTCTGATCAGGGTTTTCCCATGATCCATCAGGTAAGTAAGGGTAAGGTAAGAAGGGAGACTGCAAGGCACCCTTGGTGTAGCCAATGCAGAGGTGGGGGTGGCTGTAAGAAATAATCAGAATACAGTGCTACCTGTCCCAAGAATACCATAGCAGTTCAGCCAGATGGCTCAGACTAAAGTAACACACACCAATCCAGCTCAACAACCTGTTTGGAAATGGATCAAACTGACTCAAAGCAAAATATTTCAGTTATACCTTCCTGGTGAGTCTTCCTTAAATCACAACTTCACAGAAACTTTGCATAAAAGTCCCTTCAACACCAAGTATTTTTTAACATAATATAATTAGAAACTGTAGAAATAGATCAGTCATCATGACTTGCTGCACAGGAAGATCAGAATACTGATTCATACATACTTCATATACATTGAATTGCTTCAGGAACCCAGTACTCTTACATCTCATCCATACCATGACAGTTCAAAAGGAGGTCTTTGCTCTCCAATGGCTTGCACATGATGGGAAGTGACGTTAATCATGAGAACAACCAGAAAATTCTTTTGAGCCAATTAGATGGCACCAGTCACAATGACATTAGTCATCAGAGGACAAGGAACCAAAATTATCATTCATCTACTCCTGAAGCTTCGAAAGACATGAGGGAAGTGTACTATTTCCCATTCTTAGCACAATCATCATCACACAAAGTGACACAAGCTGCTATTTTCTGCTCTTGTTTTAGGAGAACAGTGGTTACCTTGTGTGCAGGTTTCAAAAAAGAGACTTTGATATCATTGCTTCATTCTCCTTCTCCTGTCTATGACTGATCAACACATGACCAAGAAGGGAAACAGGACCAGAAAACACTACACAGTAAGAATATATACAGCCTAATGCCATTAGCCTCTGCAGCTTATAAGGGCAAGATAACCAAGACGTGGCTGCCGGTTAACAATGATGGTGGCAAAGGAAAGAGTTGTCATATACAGTGGCATGACCGTGCTCACCACTGAGAATAACAAGAAAAGCATCAGAAATGGTAACTGACATGTGGAAAAGGCTCTCAAACAGAAAATCTCCCAAAAAGTTGATAGTGAAGCATCAGGAGAGGTTAACTGCAGAGGGTTCAAAGTGGATGACTTTAGAGGGTTCAAAGTGGATGACTTTAAGAACAGATCCAGAACACTGGAAGAGACAGACAGACTGCCCTGAACTAGCCAACCTACTACACATGGAAATCTTGATGCTACTGAGATCAATGAGATGCATACCACTTATCTCAGTGAGCTGAGAGGTGGGGGAAGTCCAGGAGGAACTGACAGGCAGGAGAGTTTGACCAGACCCTGTGTCTCCACAGCAAGATGGTTTGGGCATCTCAGAGATGCTGGTGGAGCAATCAAGCTCACTTCCACCCACGGCCAGGAGACCAGACTACCTAGTAGCCCTGGTGAGCACAGAGTCCTTTGTATATGACATTGTCTTAATGTGACAGGCACCCTTGAACTGCTCGACAGTTACATACATCTCCAAAGTACCTTTCCCATTTTGTCTCTTTTGTGTATGTGTGCTTCAGCCGCAGAGAAACAGATTACAACTCAAGATATAGAGCTAATTAAACTATAATATGCTAAAAAGGAGATTTGGCTGTGCTGATAAATCTGGAGCATGATAAAGCAAGATATTCCTCTGCAAACACTGAGATGCCTTCCCGGAATTTCTCCTAATTATGAAATAATTCAGATTATCCCCAGAAGTAGTCTTCGATTTGAATATCAACACTAAAGAGAATGAGCTAACGTATGCCTGAGCTAGCCAAATCAGATAATCTAAGACCATACATATATATGTGTAAAAAGAGAATGAAGAGGGACAACTGGAATAGTAAGTGTGCACTGCAGTTGTTGGTAGACCTTACCTTTCTACAGACAGCTGTCCTGAATCCAGTTTTTTTCTCTTTGAAAGATGAAACTGTTGAAAACTGCTTGATTTGTCTTTCACAGTATGCACTAGAAATAACTTGACCACGGTGGAACAGGAGTCACAGCAGCCCTCTTTTCCCCAGAGAAAGGGAGATCTTCCATAAACGATAAAGATACATTTTTAATTATGTTTCGGTGCTCATTTATAGCAAACGCCTGTTTGCACCATGAGAGAAACATAAAAATACTCTAATCCTGAGGTGGCCCCTGCTTTGCCAGGTATGAATAGACCAACACTGAGACCAACTAAGAAGATCTGATGCGTCTGTCCCACGGGAAGGGGAACAAACTTTCAATGCAGAGCGTCTTTATACTGGCACACTTCTATCTTTCCAGCAGGAAAAGCACTTCAGTAAAGAAAACTCCAGCCTCTAACTGACCTACATACCAGGTCTGGTTTCTGACAGGAGGATACCAGGAGTGACGTTTCTGACAGATGAACTCAGTCCACCTTCTACTAGACTTGAATAAGATATTTCCACCCTAACTGCCTATATATATCCTGCCAGAAGTCACAGCTGTCCTTGCAGAGTCAGCAAAAGGAAACCTCTGTCTGTGTCTCATCAGGCAAGGGATGCTCACTTGAAGATGTGGCAAAGAGAAGCTCTGGGCATATACAGTATGCCCAAGCATCTGCACAACATCTGTCGGACTGTGGGCATCAGCTGCCTTTGCAGACATGCAGCACTCCAGGCTCACTTTATGTTCATTTGCATCTAAATACTGCTAATTGGAAATTAAACTCACACGTTGATGGCTCTAAGCAAGAAAAACATGCCCTTTAGCCTAAAGTTGATGCCTACTCTTGGCTAATCATCCTGGCTCTCTCCATCACCAGCAGAGACAGCCAGTATTGCTAGATGATTCAGTGTCTCACATACCTGATGAATCATTCTGGCTATCTTCAATGATGCAGAAGAAACAGAGAGCTCCCATACACTTTGCTTAGTCCAGATCCCTTGCCTTCAGACGGCTCCAGTACGATAAGATATATTCTACCTGGATGGCTTCTTTCTTTTGAATGTGTCTAATGGTCAAGACAAATGAAAAAGGAACTTGGGCTGTGGTTTCTTCACACAATAACTATATAAAACAGCAGTAATCAAACAACACTAATATTAATAACAATAACACAAAAGGTAATTCTCTTAGAAGTCAACATCTGTTCCACATAAAATGCACGAGTGCCACAGCCTACCTGTGTGTAGATGTGTATCACACACATGCCCAATGCCACTGCCAAAGCACATGCTGTGTATGTTTTCAAACAGAGAAGAAGTAAATGAATCACTGGCCCAAGGGCTTGGAAACCAGATCATGGAAACTTCTGCATGATCTTGGTGCCCTGCATGAAACTTGCTGTCCAGAAAAACACCTGTAACCCTGCCCTTTCAACATATCTTTGATTTGTTTCCTTGGCTTGGCTTCTGCAGTACTTTTAATCCTTCCACAGAGAATCTGTTTGGGCCCAAGCTGCATAGCTGGGGAAGTGGCAGGGAAGAACAAGGCTCTGCCAGTGTGAGAGCAGCTAGACTCTCTCCTGATGGTGGTGCACCAGGCAGGGTGGGTTGCCAGGCTTCTCTCCACACCAGCAGCATTGTCAGGAAGCAGAAACAGCCCAAGGGATCCACAACATGGTATAGAGGTACAAGATGTGCACACAGTGACCTTGTGCTCCAGTGATCTTGGAGCAGCTGCCTGGTGTGCAGTGGAGCTTTCTGCCGTGCCCATCAGAGGGCAGTTCAAGCCTCAGTGGAATAGGCCCAGGGACTGGATCAAGTTCAACTGGCTCTGAACCACCCAGCCAAGTGATGTGACATAGCCTCTCCTGGGGAGAAAATGGGATTTTGTGCATTTTCATTCTAAACACATAAAGCAGATAGCTAGAGAAAATACCTCACAGTGAGGCTCTGAAAAGGTTTCTTGTAGGTGTGAAGAGTGCAAGAGATATACATCATTCTTCATTTAACACTTCATTGATCATTGACTTGTGGATTGTTCTCCCTCTGAAAAATTCTAATTATTCTTTTTAAATGGGAATTTTCACCAGCGTAATAGAGACGTGTTTAAACACAGATTTGGCAAAGAGATGGCAATGGCAGTGAGATACCGATCTGCTGGGCTTGTACCTAACCTGTGTCTGAAGCAGAACAGCAAATGCCTTATGTCAGCTAGAGTTGGAAGGAAAAAGGGTTTCTGTTTGAGTCAGCAGGCAGCAGACTGCTCCACTAGGCTCCCCAGGCTTAAGAGAGCGTCCCTCATCAACAAGCTTTTAAAAGATTGGTCACATTCAAATGTATGCCACCAACTGATATATGCAACATAAAGTGAACACTTTGAGAGCACTACTTGCAGCAGTTTGTCCTGTACAACTCCTCATAGCATCCAGTTTCCAAGGCTAATAAATTATCCAAGCTTTCTAGCCCAAGTTTTGTATGTGCGGCGGATAGATACACCTCAAACCAAAAGCAGCAGAAGGATATTGTCTCTTCCCTGCAAATATTTGATAAATAATAAAAATCAGTATATGGAAGATGGGAGAATATCAAATGTATGCGATATGTAGGACTTAAACCTAGCACAAAAGGGTGCACACACATGAACTGACAGTCTTTTCACTTGGTCCACATCTGACCTTGCAATGTTCATTCAAGCAACAGAAATGCTTCAACTATGAAGTCATCTTTCAAAGAACATTTTTCAATGGATAATATGGTTCCACACTTAAATTAAACAAACTTTTAAGTACCCTTTAGCCTAATATCTTCATATAGATATAATACCAGAATGGTAGGGTAAAGAAAATATTATATATTTAACATAAATGTATACTTTCATACTTGACAACATACATCAGAATCAACAAATTCACAGAGCTCAGGCAATGCAATGCACCGCATGTTTTCATTCCATGTTATTGGTTTCTTAACTTAGCAAAGAGGGGATTTTTTATTGCATTTAAAGAGGAAATCAGTAAATCAATACTAAATTTTCTGTAGAAGGGAGAAGCATAAAATTACTCAAGTTACCACAGAAACAAATATAACCAAACTGGTGCTACAAATCAAGTAATTAGGGAAAAAGTCAAATTAAATCTCTTCAAAAATTATTGATTTATGATGCTATATCAAGTTTGGGACATAAATATTTATTATCTTGCAGCTCATATTCCTCTAACATGTAGATTAATTTTATTCGTGTCTTTCTAATAAAGGGGAACTCAGCTAAGTCCGAGTAGTGAAAATAAGACAATATTTTCTTACATTGGTAGAGAGCACATTTCATGTCAAATTATTCCATGCACAGGGAACACTGCAATACTGGGTACATACAACCTCACCATGGACTACAGGATTAGACTCCTGTGTATACCCTGGAGCAGTCTAATAAATTTCAATTAAACTGCCACCAAGTAAACAGGGGCAATGGTTTTACTTTTGCCCTAGAGTACAGCAAGAAACATTTCCTTATCTTGTAGCAATGGCCAGTTGCATTTTAGTTCTTTTTTAACCAAACAATAAATCACATCTTTTTTGCAGATGTCACCGAGGACGCAGGCAACTACCCATATGTAACTCAAAAAGCAGTACTACTGCTACCAACTTTCAATATCTGCTAATTAGACCAAGCCTTTTGAATTACCTGAACAATTGGTACATAAAGAATAAGATGGATGCTTAAATGACCCCACAAAGAAACAACATCTGTCACCTGACAGCCAAATTCATTAAACATGTGACACATATTAGCACGCAGATAGTGCTGCTTGCATGTGATAGTTACGTACATTATTGTTCTCTACAGAAATTACATTACTCCAGTGAAAAGAAATGTGTCATTCAAACAAACAGTGAATAATAGATGGTGTAAATCCACAGGTTATTATAGGCATTAGATTATTACAGAGGGTCAAATTCTGTTTCTGTAAATATATTTGTAATACTTGATAAACTCCAAAAAAAATATTTAAAAAATCATAAATTGCAACACAGAAATAGCGTGGCACTTGTTCAGCATGGTACTTGTAGAGATGTCATGACTTCAGTTCACTGGTGAAGAGGGTTTTCATTGGACACACACACACAAATGAAAGATAAACTAAACCCACATGTACTGAACTCACCCAATGCACAAAGCAGTGCCAAGGCAGAGAGATTTCCAGTTGCATTGCTGTCCTGTGCAGGACTGAATTTCCTCTGAGGGCACCAATATCACAGGGCAGAAATCTGCCTAAAGGTTTCAGTGCCAAGGGCTCCTTCTGTAATCAAACCTGGCAACCATGCTTGCTTTTGCAAACATTTAAAAAATTATAAGCAGAAAAATCTTAGAATCATAGCATACCAGCTTGGAATGGACCTCAAGGATTATCTGATCCAACCTGTGGATGTGAGGACAATCGGGCTGCAGTATCTGTCACCTCATGGATTGACAGGGTTGATTTGGTGGATCTGGCCAGGGGGGTGTCCCCTTCCCTCCCTGTCTGCTCCACGCCCAGAGGTTTCCCATCATCTTCTTTTGTCTCACTCTTACTATGTATGGGTTTTGCCATTTTGCCATTGGAGAGGCAAAGCTGGGAATATTTGCTCTGATCCTTCAGAGCAGGATCCTTCTGATAAATAGATTCAGAGGATAAATAGATTATTATATGTATATATACTTATATATTATATTTCTGTGCTAGATTAACATATTGCACTATTTATTTGGCCAATTACCAAGTTCCTCCTACCAAAAAGCAAGTTTTCCTAGAAACCAAAAGCAGACAGAGAACTTTGAAGGCTTAAAACCTTGTGCTCTTTTATCTGAACATGAGCAACGACCATGTCTTCAATAACACACAGTGTAAAGGGTTGGTGTTTTTACTGTAGGACTCTAATCCGATAAGAAGGCAGGACTTGAGCCAAATCTCAGCAAAAAGAAAAAGAAGAAATAGTATGCCTTCCTCTTTTTTTTTTTTTTTTCCCTTTCCTCTACACAGAACATTACCAAACTGGTCTTTAGTATAAATTCAGCTCACAGAAATAATTCTTGGAAGCCTGTTGGTGGAGAGTCCGTTTCCTTCTCCTTTCAGGTTGAAAAGGAAACTTTCTGTGAGTTTACTGTAATGGAGTGTTTGTCTGTATCAGAAACAGCCTGACCTCTCCAGCCACAAGATGAAATACCAGCAGCCCACTCTGTCACTAGTTCACTATTAGGAAATTACATGGGAGGAAAGACACAACACAAAATTCACAGGGAAAAAAAAAAAAAAAAGAAAGAAAGAAAGAAAGAAAAAAAAAATCAGCAGTGGTGGGAGTGAATGAACAAGCTTAATAACAAATACAGTAAAAAGGAAAATACCCTCTGGCCAATTGATAATAAAAGATTACTTTAGGCAAAGGGTCAGATCCTGAGCACTATAAAGTGGCCCAGCTCCTCCAACCTCAGCAGAACCACACTGATTTATAGCAGCTGCAAAAAGCCCCAGGAGACAGAAAAACCCAGCTATAAAAATGGAATCAGAGGCCCACATTTGAGAAGCTTCCACTCACTTTTAGCACCAGACTGAGGTACAGAGGTGACTCTGAGGGTTTGTTTCTGCGGGGGAGTTCCTGTGAAGTAAGCTAAAGTGTGAATTTACACTGCATTTACTGCTGGGTCTTTAAGTAGGCTGTAAATTCAAACCCTAGCCTATTTTTCAGGGATTTCCCCAAGTAGACAAGCCCTAAATTGGCCTCCTAATCATGGAGGCAGACAAAATAAATAGATGTTTTCAAAACTGCAGACCCACACAGGAATTTGTCTATTGCTTGCAGGGGCAAGTGAGTACTGGATAGCATATATATCAGAGTCCTGCAAGTGCATGGTGCCCTTCTTTCCTCCCTTCACTCCCAAAGCCCCCTCCCACCATCTCTCTCAGCATCCCTCCACTTCAAGACACATCTTCGAAACCCCTCACCCTTGCCTCAGCTTCACGCCAGATTTCTGTAGCTTGGCCCCTGGCTCTTCCCCATTCCAGTTCCACATCTGGAGGTCCATGTTCTCCTCACCTACTTACCTTTGATCCTCAGGGGGAGCAGTAAAACTGTCCTAGTGCAAAGGTGTCTCCTCCTACCAGTTCCTTGTCTCTGAACCAACCTAACCATGTCCTGTCCATCCACACCTTAGTTTAATGGATGCCCTTTAAAACCTCCTTCATAAACACAAAGCTAACTCTATGCAGACAAATGCCATGAAGCTGGCAAGATCACTCACACTTTCTTGGCTGAAACATGCAGCTGGATGGGAGGCCAGAGGCCTTTAGCAGGACACAGAAGAAGCAGTTAGTATGGTCACAGCTTCATTGGGGTGGTTTGTCTTTAGCGGGCTAGGGTGAGTAGCCTGTCCCACATGAGGATGGTGCCATTTCCCTGGGAGCTGCGGTGAAGCTGTAATAGAGCAAAACATTGCTAATCTTGCCTAATCTGGGACCTTGCACTGCTTTAACAGCTGCCTGTGCTCCTCCACTCTGCTGGCTGCCCCAGTGTCAACTGAGTCCCACCTGTGGCCACACCACTCTAACACACAGAGACAGCACTGTATTCTGAAAGATCCTTTTCAAGAAGTCAATTTAGTAATATCCTCCGTCACCAGATACAAACATCAGGTTTCTCAAAAGCAGCTTAGAAATCCCCAATTTTGCAATGCATGAAAAAGAAAGTCAGTGAACGCTTAGAAGTTTGAGTCCTAAGATCAATGAGGAAAGCAAAAACGCAAAAAAACATCTTTTGATGTCAGCAGAAGGAACCAGCCACAGTTGTCACATACACTACTGTATTCCATACCACCTTTCTCTGATGGAGCACGTGACAGCGGTCTGAAGAACGGGAACCACTTGCTAACAGGTCCAAGACTGAAAAGCTATCTGAGAGATGCAGGTCACAGAGCTTTGACCCCAGCACTTCACTAAGAATAAGTGAATCTTCAATGTGTATGAAAGTTCTGTGTCATAAGCATCTCTGAGCAGAGAAAGAGCTCAGCGCCCTTTAAGAGGTAAAGTCTGTGCTACAGACCATTTGCTCCATTCCATCACCACAAACTTTCTTTTGCCCCTTTTCTTTGTACCATCTGCAAACATTTGTGCAATTGAGTTGCACAAGCAAATGCACTTAAAGAAAGTGTCTGAGCTTCGCAGAACAGTCTTCAGGGAAACAAAAGTTTATATTAGCTTGGGAGCATTTATTATGGAAGTGTCTGAGCAAACAGCCAAACAGATATCCAAACGGAAAGCACCAATAAGAGTACCCAAACCCCACCAGGCCAACACCGTGATTAATGATGGCTCACAAAACACTGTTTCACATCAATCCACAGAGTTAAAAAGAAGCAATTGAAATTTTCAAAGGTACAGAGAACAGCGATGCAAGTAGAAGAGAAAATCGTATACCCTGAAAAAATTCTTGTGTTTGAATTATTCACTTAGATGAAATAATTACTCTTTCCTTTTCATCTTGCCCTGTTCAGGAAGAAAACCATGCATTTGAATATGGGATAGCATATAGTATGCTCCACATATGGGACAGCACTTGCTTCCCACTCAAGGACAAGACATTCAAAGTGAGCCAGTCACCTTAGGAAATGGAGTGCAAAAAGATGGTTGTGCTCTGTGTTGTGAAATGCAAAAATCTGAGGTTTCAGAGATGATTGTGGATATTACATTGACCTTATATCACTCACTTCAGCAATGTAATCTATCATCAGTGATTCCAAAGCCAGAGCAGCAAGGACCAGCTCCCCTATGGGCTCCACATGCACTGGGTGCACTGTGACCAGACTCAATCTCATGCGAGGCCAAGATGACACAGTATTAGTGCCATGCAGAGGTGGACATAGAGCCACTCTTCAAGTCACAATTCACTGCAATGACTGCACCAGCTCCCTCCTGATTGCTCTACTCAAAATCTGTGCTAGAAAGTAAAAAAAAATACCCTACATGCTCATGTTATGAAACCTTGTCTCACTGAACTTCCACTGCAAAGACAACCTTAGTTCAGACACCACAGTCTCTGACTGATATTGGTGATCTCAATATTTGTTAATCAGCTGTAGTGTTATTATCCTACTCATATACCTATGTCTTGTACTTTAAATGACTTTAAAAGTACTGATATTTGAAAAGAAAGATGGCCCCACGCAACTACCTTACCTCAGCCCACAGCCTCAGGCAACCCATACAGAATCTAAGATGATAGACAACAAATTACTGGAGTACAGGGAGAAAATTATGGAGATATAGGAGATTAGTGTAAAAAAGAAATCAGACAATGGAGGTCAGTGCATGAAGGGGACTCTGAAATAAACCTGTACATACCAGTATTTCTCTCAGCTGAACGACAAGAAGACACGGGGTGTGAAGGGAGTAATACCAGGTTTTCACAGAGGTAAACTGTAATAGGTTTAAAACCTAAGATGGAAACCTATTACAGCAATAGTTTCTTTACTCATATGATGTATCATTTAGGATAATGTATCTGTATAAATGTATGAACTTTTGAAGTAACCTTTTATGTTCAAAATTTTCAAGGTATAATTTCTTCTGTTTGTAGCTTTCTCAGGCTACAGATTTCTTGTATGGCATCTCTCTCAGTGTTTAAAACTCCAAAGCTACTCTAAGCCCTTACTTAACCTACCACTTACACAATAACAGGGATAAACACCAGCATATTCCCTAAAAAGTGTGCCCCAGAGAATTCGGCCATCAAAAAACAGCCAGCAAGGCAAAGGAACAAGGCCTTACACATTAATTTAACAACCAACTGTCTCCTGAAATCATTGTCAATACTAATCTATTTATCTAGCAACTAAACAAATGTATAGGAGTTTCCTATGCGATAACACACTGATTAAACCTCAAAACATTTCAGGCAAGGCACATTTCTTAAATAAAAATCAGACCTTATTAAACCTCAAAGTTCCACATAAACATACAGCATCAAAAAGCCAGGAGCATGTAAGTATTCAGTCTTAGTTTTAGTCAAAATTCAGTGATTCTTTTTCAGTTGCTTCGGTTGCAACATTTTCAGAAGCATAGAGAACTGTCCTTTGAGAGCTAACCAGTAAGAAGAACACGGCTCTCCTTCTTACACCATCACATAGTAGGGAGGCCTTTATACCCTGC
This sequence comes from Scolopax mira, assembly GCA_004320125.1. Taxonomy (NCBI): domain Eukaryota; kingdom Metazoa; phylum Chordata; class Aves; order Charadriiformes; family Scolopacidae; genus Scolopax; species Scolopax mira. Next base: position 24,876 of record BJBW01004506.1, on the reverse strand, counting down.
TAAATGTAAAATGTTTTAGAAAAACAAAACCAGGAAACAAAATGGGATTTGGTCAAGAGTTCATGCTGGCTGAATCACTGTGGTGTGGAAACCACCAGATCTAAAGATGGAAAGTCCAGAGATGTTCATTCCCTCAAAGAAAGAAAAAAAATAAAAAAGGCATTAAAGACCCATTTGGCTTGCTGGTAAACTCGCCCAACATCTGAAATGCAGGAAAGGCTACCTAGGGATAACTGCCTTGACCTTTTTCCTTCTCATCTCTCTCTGAATGCAGCCAGCAATTTGACCTGCATCACAGTTTTTCATATTGGGTGCAGTGAGAATTGTTTAAATGTCACTCTGTGACTCAACATGCAGAAATGCTGCAGGGTCATGGCACTGCTTCTTCCCTCCACATCCTGCACCTATTGCCCTCTTCTGCCTTTCCCCAGGATAAAAAAATAAAAATCTACATACTTTACAGATATGGCCAGTTTTTACGTAGAGATCCGTTCAGACTTCTCTGGATTGCCTTTTGTTAGCTGAGAGCTTCCAAGGAAATATTGCTCAGAAGCAATTAAGGCCAACTGCTCTTGGACAAAGACATACAACAATCAGCGTATTTAGCGAGGCAGCCCAGTCATTTTGAAAGAGGCCTGGAAAATCCGAGCATTGTTAAAATTTATCTTCACAACTGCTAACAAGCTCTAGTAAAGATATTTGTGTTCTGCTCGTGCATTTCATCATCTTTCATAAGCCAAAATCTTATTAGCAAATCATTTTAGCAAAGCTCAAAAGCCAAACTGTTGTGTATGCCCATTGCCTGTAGCAAGGATAACAGTTCTTGACAAGAACCTATAGTCCATACATTTTTTGCTCTCCTTATTTTCAAAGTACTGGCACACATCAACATGCTATACTTGGGTACTAAACATGTTTGTCTCAGCTCATCATCACGTTATTTGACACAATCCTGCCACTAAGAATCCTATCAGCTTTCTGGTAACATTCAGACGCACCTGATCGCTGCATCTGCGGCAGCCTTTTTGGCTGGGCTGGATGGGTGACCCCAAAGCCACAGCAAGGAAGGAATAGAACTGTGCTGAGGAACACTAGTCCAGCAGCTAAACATCGTAAGCTCAAGAAACCCAAGATCGGTTCTGCAACACATCTCCTTACACAGACTTATCTACGTCATTTATTCTCTATGTGCCTCCACTCTGTAGAATGGTACTTTTATATAACAGGCTCTGTGAGAATAAATACAGTATGAAGTGACACACTGACAGGGAATGTGGAAATATCTATGATAACTCCCCATTACTAACCAGTCATTTTTAACACCCAAAAAATGAATGATTCCAGAGAATGTTAAAGTAGAACTGACTCACAAAAAACTAAAGAATCAACCCTATTTCCTGAATTGAATTCAGTTTTTTGAGTGTAAGATTAAAAGGGTTCATTTACCATAGTGACTCCATTCGGAAAGCAGTCTTTGAAAATGATAAGCAGTTTTCTACAGAGCAAACCACCAGCTGGCAGCAAGGTTACTTCACAGCACTGGTCACAATGACCACAGAGGCCTTCCAACAAAGCAAAGCATGTTCCAGGATGTCTTGAGAAAAAGATCTATAAAAACTTTGCCTTGAAAACCTGGGAATGTTGTACATTAATTTTGCACGCTTTTTAAGGGAGCTGGTGTTACAAAGTGCTTCTAGCCCCATTAAAATTTCACGAGCAATATGGCAGGAGAGAATTCATCCTGAAATACTAAATTGCAGTAACCTTAACATAGGCACCAACTTTCCCAAGGCATTCTTTATCCTGAGAAGGCAGGCACTACAAAGCTTTAGCTAACTTCACTGCCACCTTGCATACGTCTAAAAGGCATTTTTGTCCCTTCTGGAGGGAATTTACAAATTAGTGCATGCTGAACATTTCCTCTGCTCCTGCTCTAGAGTTTGGCAGGGTGCATCTCTATTAGTGGTCACGTTTGGAGCAGCAGTGTGTTTTTGAAGCCAGCCCCACTTACCACCCTGCTTTGCTGTGCGCCACGGAGCAATCCCCGAGGCGCAGACTGGACTCAGACAAAACTCAGCTGGAAGAGGTCCCCTGTCAGCAGAGGCAAAGCCCACCAGCTGCACGCAGACCTCACTACAGCTACAGCCCTCCAGGTCCATTCCCTAGTTGCTGCTATACTTGCTTGTGGAGAAACTGCTTTGGAGCATCAGACATCTGTCCTCCCTTAACAAACTTAAGAAACCCTTTCTACACTGTACAAGCACC
>BJBW01004505.1:0-63459 GCA_004320125.1 Scolopax mira | reverse complement strand
TCTGGCCTGCCTCCTTGATTTTCCGGTAGGACTCCACCAGGACCCTTGTAAGGCTTCGGCATGGCGGGCACTGCCAAACACAACACCTGCATCAGGACATCATCTCCTCCACAGGGCCAGACCCACACCCAGCAGGTCCGTATGACCCATGAGAAGACAGATGTGACCTCATCTTCATGGCATACTGAGCAGCAGCCTTCAACCTGGCTGAGGTTTATAGGCCTTAAGTTTCCAACAAAACCTCTTCCATTTTTAAAATGTGACCACTCTCCCCCTTCTGAAGGGCCAGCTGAGGATGAGAGGCTGCTGCAACGCTGCGGCTTCTTCCAGAATAGCCAGAGCATCTTAACTGGTTCAACACCAACAAGCCAAAGGTCTTTACCTTCCCACAGAGCTCTGCAACAAGACCTGCAGGGGAACCCCAGAGAACCTCCTGAGAACCTCCCAAGCTCACTCAAATTGCTCTGCAAAACTACTACTCACCCAGTGTGCAGAGAAGTAGACCCCAACGTGTGAGCCCTCCAGGACGGTGCTGTCTAGTGTCTGGCCATTGTTCCTTAGCAGAGGTCCAGCAACAACTTCACTGAAGGGTTTTGGCCCCCAGGGAAACTCCAGACCTGGACAGGGGTTGGGATGAGAGTGGAAAGATGACATAGCAAGACGCTCAACACAGCATTTACAGTTTCAAAAAGTTGCACCAAAAAAACTATCCCACCTCCTGAAAAGATACGGGGGAGGCAGGAAAGCCAATCTGTGCACCAGAACCAGGGCCACCTCCTTGTCTCAGGTAGGCTGCACCCTCGCTCCAGTCGCAGCACCTTTGGCTTGACAAAGCCTGTTCGGGTTTTGTGCCCCAAAAGGCATATTTTCCTTATCAACAGTGTTTGTTTTAACAAGGGAGGGCAAGGTGGTACACGCTGAGGAATGCAGTCAGACTATTTGCCTTAAACTGATACTAACCATCTATTTTATATATACACATATATTTATTTATTTATAAACCTTTATATATATACATAACCCTCTGCACCCCAAAGCAAGCATGTGTGCGTACACACAAACACATGCTCTGAATCATCTGCTGCCAGCTCCCAGAGCAATCAATCCACGTTCTCAGCCAGGGAGGAGGAAACATCACAGATGGCTCAGGCCACAACGTCTACTTGCTGCACAGTTCCTGCCACCTGAATTAAAGACTCTCAGTCACCACACTCGGTATCTACTGCATGAAGAAAGGAACGGTCAGTAATTCGTGTGCACAAGCATCTTAGCAGTTGAAAGATGGGGTTTGAAGAGACTATGAGGAAGAACAGATGTTTTGCTCATTTGGGTTTTTGCAAATTGGAATAAGATGGATTTAACATCAACTTCCAGTACAGTAAATCTCAAAAACAGAGAATGGTAGCATTTGTAAATAATGGGGAATTCATTTATCCTAAAAAAATTATTTTGGGAGGATTCTGCTCCCAAGGTATGGCAAGTCTGGGCCCTCAGTCTGCCTGTCCATGTGCCTCCATCAGGGAAAAATCCAAACTTAATGTTTCAGTTAGTCTAACTTTTTCCTCATTAGCACTTCAAACAAAAATCCTGGAGGGGAAATCTTTGTTCTTTTCAACAAATAAAACCAAAACACAAGATCTGGCAGGAACAATGCAGAAAATTTTACGCTGAAAATAATACACTGCCTTGATTAGTTGACAACCATTGTTTGTTTCCTTTTTTCTTCCTCCCACCCCCCTACCTCGCTTCCAAGGCAATTAAAAAAAGAACTGAAATTAAAAGGCAGCCGTGTGCCTGTGTTCCTATGGCACATGGGACTCCAGGTCTCACCTTCTGGGTCATCTCGGATCACCAGGAGTCCGTTCCTGCAAACCACCTTCCCGGTGGAGGCATCGATAAATATGAGGGAAGGAATGTTGGAGACTCTGTACTTGTTCCACAGTTTCAGCTGTAAAAGACATTGGGAGAAAGGAAATTTAGCAGCGCTAAGAGGTGGATTTTGGGGTGTTAGCATCGTTCAGACCAGAGGTCAGAGCCAAGTGCAGTAACAGAGTTGGGTGCTTCAGTAACACATCTGAAGGCATGTGAGGGCATCTCTCCAGAGCTGCTGGGCCAACCTGGATCTCCAGTGCCCTCCTGATGCATTTGCTCTTTGCAAGTAAAATGGGGACAATATTTCCCGTACTTTGAGGTCTTTGTTTAGAAGACACGGTAAGCACAAATACTCTTAATGCCGCTCCTCTGAAGCAATTTGTAGTACTTCCCTGGCTGCTTCCTCCCCTCCCATTTCAATATTCATTAAACAAACCAGCAAGCCCTGCCAAGGCACAGCCACGCTGAAAACAAGGCCAACACACAGAAACACAATTCTTCTGCAACCGGGGCTTCCCGGGTTTGTTCCCAGGAGCCGATTAACGGGTTTGACATCAGCCTGGTGTCCATGTAGCCCAGCTCAGCTCATCCATCCCGCACTGCCAGCCTCACAGCAGGCCCCTCCGACCATGGGCAGAAGGCATGCAGGCTGTGATGGACACGTTTTGGACATCCTGGTCTAGATGTTGCTGTCTGCTGGTCGTTACGCTCTGCAATGAGCTTGGCTCCACACAACACTGGTGATGGAGTGTCACAGAGCCCTGGCTTGACATTTTTCAGCCTATGCTTCTGGCAGGGGATGATTTGGAGCTTAACCCACGTACAGAAGCTCACAGGGACGGGAAGGAACGAGACGATGACAGCAGCTGGCATGGCCACAGACAGCCTACACCTGCAGCTGGGGGAGCCGGTCTCCCCCACCCTGCACTAAGGAGCTGCATTTACTTACATTTTATATTTCTCCAAGCATTTCAACCTAAACAGCCCAGCGGTGAATTATCAAACTCTTAAACAAAAGCCAAACTATAGCCGAGAGCCAGAGGGGAAGGAAATGAATCACCACCTTTCCTCTAACGTCAAGCGCTGCTCTGCAAAGCCTTTCGGGCTCCGGCTGTTTACAGCTCACTTGGGTTTGGGGAATAAAACCCAGCCAAGGGAGAAGGGCAGGAGGGGATCACCGAGAATCCCACCCAGCGCCAGTGTGAGGGTTTGAGCACAACACCTGGAGAAACCCTCATGCAACATGCTGCTGCTTCCATTGCTATCTGGAAGTGGTCCAGTGGAAACTGGACCCACACGCGCTTTCCCAGAGAAAAAGGCCACATCCCCGATTTCTGAACAGATGCAATCCCATTTCCCAAGATGGGAATGATCTGGGGAACCAGGCAAACGAGGGCAGGAATGGGATGCCACATGCAGGCAGAGCAAACCACATCCCTTGGTTTGCTCACCAGAGATGTAGCTGAGGGGAAAGTCACATCCACATTCAGGTTTTAATGGCGCTGTATTAAATATTTCTTTCCAGCACCTTTTTATAAAAGATATACCTGGATGAGTGACATGAGCCAGTCTGCTTGCAAGGAGGCATTAGCAAAACCCTCTTGGGTCTGAGGGAAAGCATTAATACTGATCTAGGAAGACTAATTATTAACCTCCATCTACTAGGACACAGACAAAGGTGATACTTTGTGTCCTGCCCACCAGCCTTCGATTTCCAATATTTCTCGGGTTGAGCTAACTCATTCATAATGCTGATTCACAAACCAAATGGCCTTGGGCATGAAAAAAAGAAAAAAAAAACATACTAAATGCAAACCAGCCCCCTCACAATGAGCGCCTTCAAACCACAGAAGGTAAAATCCACTTCTGTGAATTTTTAAAAGGTGGGGAAAAGGATCATAGGCATTTAAAAGGGTGTTGCAAACAATGAGGAAATTACAACTAGCAATTGGATCGTTCTCTTTAAATAGTTGCTTAGGTTTCACTTCATTTTGTGAAGTCCTTTGTATAGGGCCAGCAGCTCCCCAGGGGCATCACAGCGGGTCCTGGCAGTTTTTCTTGGCTGAGGAAGTGGCCAGGTCTGCACTTCAGAGCCAAGAGGCTGCATCCACTGCCTGTGCTCAGAGGGACAGGGCTGAGACACCCCAGATAAGGGGATAAGACCAAACAAAACTTGCTGTAAGCACTGGCAGTCTATGGGCTCCAGCAGACCTGGCAGCTCTCGCCAACAACTGGCCCTGGGTCTTCTCATGTATGCCATCAGGCCCCACTGGGCTCAAACTGCCTTTGCAGAAACCAGTCTTGGCTTCTCAGACATCTACAGTACGGGTAATCTGCAATGCAGACTCTCCATCCCCATGAAATGGAGGTTTGCCACTTCTAACTTATCATTGAGGGTCCGCAGGAGAATGCTTCAAGCAAGCTTGTAGCTGGGCGCATGTTGAAAGGGTCAAAAAGCATCAAAAAAGGTCAACGTGACATCTGCTGCTGCTGAGGAAGCGCGTCCATCACCGGGCTCTGAGACTTGAACCCAATGAACATCATGTCACGCTCACTCACACCATGGGTGAACAAGAAGAAGCAACCAGAACTGCCAGGTTTCACCTCTGCAAAAGCTGGAAGCATCACCCAGCTCCCAGACACCACCCCCCCAGCCAGCACCGGTCACCCCAAACCTTTCAGAGCTTTGTGCCTGCTCAGCAGTGCTTAACATGTGCAAGCTGGGTTATCACCGAAACCCATCACACAACAGCAATGAACAAACACAGAAATTGTACGTAGGACGACTGGAACTGGGTTTTAAGCCCAGTTATAAAAGGCTTGAATTGCAAATTAGTGGTCTTGACGCACTAACCATACTAATTTTGCTGTCTGTATCAGAAAGTACATGAATGTGGTGTTTAAAGCAGGAGCAGTTTGGTTTGATGATCCTTCCATGTGCTGGGAAAGCTGATGGGGATCGAGGAACGCGTGCGCCGCAGGACGAGTGCCAGGATCCACCACCATTCCCACCACCCTTGTCCTCTTCAGCCAGACTGGGCTTTCCAAAGCCTGTCAGACACTTGTGAAGGAAGCCTGACAGCTTGTTTTTTAATGCAGGTCAGACCTGAAAGATCAGATACTTGAGAGGAAATAGGCCTGGCTCGTTTTAGCTGGGCTTTTTGGATAAGATAGCTCATTATGGGATTCCCACACCACTATTTTGCAGCTGGACTGCAACGTCAAGCGAAGACATCCAATCTCCACCTAACACCTCGGAATACCAGGATGACCTAACCCGTCTCGTGGCAGACTATTGCACCAGTTAGGTTTTGTCAGGGTAAAATGTGAAAGTCTGCACCCTCACAAGGTCTGGAAAGGAGATAAGCTCCTCCTCAGTCCTGCTCAGCGTATGCCTGCTGGTTGTGGTCCAGGCAGGAAGGGGAGCCCAGGAGGAAAAAAAAAAGCATCCCTTGTACGAGTACCTGCACAACCTCGCAAAGGATCCTGTGTCGGGCTGGGCGTGGGACGAGGAAAGCAAATTATGACTTGCTCTGAAACCGCAGGATGATGGGATGATAGCTCAGGCAGCAGGGCAGAGTGCTGCCTCAGCAACTTTTAAAAGCTGTTTTTCCTGCCGTGAAGAGGATGACACAGAAATAACATACTCCACACTCTGAGGATTTGATCATCCATTTAAAGAGGGGATCTCTGCTCCGCTTCCCAACAGCTGTTGCAAATCTGTGGGATCAAGCCAAAGCTAACACAGATGTGGAAATAATCTACGGACTATTCAGGCCGAGAGCAGCTGATCCTCTCGGAGTGCCCTTCGCTCCTGGTTCAGGCTCTGCGCCTGCTAAACTCCATACTCACTCCAGACCAGCCTCTGGAGCAGGAGCGAGGAAATACACCCCCTCACAAGATGCCGTACAGGCTTGATCAGCTTTACAGAAACCTCTCTGGCTCCTGTGCAGGTGGTGAAGTACAGCAGTCCAGTGGAAAAACCAGACTCACCAGATTCCTCCGGTAACTTTATCCCTCCGCAAAGCATCACCACACCGTCCTGGAGGACGTGGAAACCGCAGCCCTTGGCTCCCTCTGCAACTCCATCCGCAAGAGGCTTTAAAACGATGGCTTATTATTTGAGGTCTGAGGCAATCCCAAGACGTCAGGCCACGCAGCAGCGCACGGCATCGCTCCCAAAGCTGCTCTCCGTGCCGGCGGCTGGCTCGGTTATTTCCCCCACCCTGCTGACTGGGAAAATCCTGGCCGAGAGGCACGTTGGAGAGAAATTTTGCAGACAGTCACAGTAATTTTTCCAGATAAAGGTGTCAAACGAGAGGTCTCCCCAGCAGCCCACGTTTCTGCACAGCGCTGGCACCCAGCCGGGGTGGATGAAATCCCCTCCTGCTCTGCACATACTGGTGGGGAAGGGATCCCCGGCTCCCACCAGCTGCTGGGCTCTATTTTTGGTTGTGTTGATTGATTTATCAGCCCTTGGTCGCATTCAACTTACTAACATAAATCCTGAGCTGCAGCAGTTAACACTGGCAAAGATAAAGAACAACTGCTTGCAGTGAAAAGAGGAGGGGGGAAAGTGGTCCTCCTGCCCTTGCTGAGGGCTGCGTTCTCCTGCTGTTGTGTGAAACTGGACCACAAAAGGTCCTCTGCATCCATCCATCCATAGGATACAGAGGTGCTTCTGCCCAGGAGATGCAGAAGTTTCAGAGGCACCTTCCCAAGCCAGCAGCAGGGCAGACACTGCCTCTGCTCATCTTGCAACACCTGCTTCCACCCTGACCAGCAACAGCCAGATAAAGCCCATTTAAGAACTCAAAAGCAGATCCTTCAGCAATAACGGAGATGTTCCTGATGTAGATAGCTGCTGCTTTCTGCTAAATTAAGTGCAAAGACACTTTTCTTCTAAAAGTCCAGTCTTGGAGGCAACACCCTCGGGGTCTGGGTAATTCCTCTGGTGAGGCGTTGGAAAGACCCTGCTTTCCAGCCTCCCCATGAGCAACACAGCAGGGTTTCCAGAAACTCACATGCAGTACTCGGGTAGAAAAGCACCTTTGGTCCAGGGCTGAGGGAGCCATCAGAGCCCGTGCCCCAGCTCTGCCTCCACCGCTCTCTGCCACGCAGACCAGGCTCCAGGCTGGTGAGACAGCCATGGCCACGGCCATCCCGACCACTGTCCAGCGCTGTGGGGGGACTTCTCCATCCTCCCTCACACGCAATAGTAAACTGTGGTTTTTACATTGTGCCTTAAAGGGTTTACAAGCACCAGGGGCCACCCAGGCGCCACAGACAGCAGCCTGCAGGGGCTGCAGAACGGGCTGCTCCCTCGCCCTGTCCATTGAAACCCAGGTCACGCCTGTCCCTGCGATTCCAGCTCAGCAGCTGGAGCGAAGGCTCCTCTTCCAGCCCTCCATCGCTGCTCCTTTGCCTTCCTGCATAAGGGAACCCCCTTAAATAAAAGGGGATGCAGCACTGGAACAGCACGCAGCCGAGCTGTGGGGAAGGCGTCGAGGGCAGATGGTGCACACCAAGGTCTGACCTCGCGACGGAGGAGACTGAGCAAGGCTTGGGATAAATTAATGTCTATTGTGCTGCTGTTTTCCCTCTGAAAGCAAATCAAAATCTAATTACAAAATACAATGGTGAGAGAGACGTCTGCTCCGAGAACATTAATGGGCTGAGGAGGGAGGGTTTGGAATTGCAATAAACAAGATTGATGTGAATGGCTGAGACTGACTGACAGCGCAGGGCACCGGGGCTGCTGGCACACATGGACCGGTGGGCAGCCCCGGCTACTGTCTCCTCAGTCCCTTCTGCCTCTACGGTGGGAGAAAGCCCAGTTAAAACTAGCCTTAGGACCAGTTTCCCCCAGCCTGCTGGGGGAGCAAACTGGCGGATGCTCCCCCTGCCAGTCACGTTCCAGAAACATGACTTGGTGCGAGCGAAAAATAAACAAATCAACCCAAAAGTCCTGCTTGTCACCTCTGCCCTCTCTTTGCCGTGTCTCCAGGAGCCAGGCACAGCAGGGTCCAGCTTGCGGCCGCCCGCATGGCCCCGCGGGGAGGGGGGGGGACAGGGGAGACCCTGTCAGGAGCCAGCTTGCAACCCTGAGCTTTTGTTCTTGCCGCAAAACACAAGGGTGAAAGCTTTGGAGCTGAAGAGGAAGGAAATCCTCTCTGCGGGGTTTTCTGGCAAGGCGGCTGCCAGCACAGGGCTGCTCTTTTGTTCCCCCGAGGAGCTCCGCAGCCAAAACCCCGGGGTGAGGGGACCTGGGCCAGCCCAACCTCGTGTCCCTTCCCTTCTTCCCGTTTTCTTCCTCTTACCCAGCGTGGTCTCCCAGTGCTGGCACCGTTGCTCTTCCTGATTTCCCGGGCTAAGCCGCCCAAACCGCCTGCGAGCTGAGCATTTTATTTGAGGGCAAAGCAGCATATGGCTGGCACGCACGCCCGGCTGGAGCACAAGCTGCCTCCCCTCCTCCCGACGCACACACGGGCTGACAGCCTGGATCCTCCACAGCCCACATCTGATAGGAAAGCATTTAATTTGAGCAGAACTGAAGAGCGGTTTAAGATGATCTATGGAGAGCAAAGCCCTGGGGCCCGCGGCTGACACCGGAGGTGGCCTGGTTATTTTATATGTGCGAGTTTCAAAGAGGCACAGGGCTGGCAGCTTGGTTTGATCCCAGGATCAGGGCAAAGCAGCATTTGTCTAAATGTCCAGATAACAACACAAGCAGCAAATCATGCAGGGGGGATGCTACAGGTGGGCCGCTCTGCCAACATTCGAGGCATATCTTTTATTAACCTCCTTTCTCCAAATGTCCAACAATCAAATTGCATTCAACAGCCGGAAGGTAATGCATAATTTAAAGATACCCAGGACTAGGAAATACACCTCCCTAGAAATGCCTCTTTTCCTCCATGTGCACGCCTGCCTTTACCTCTCAGAAGGTATGTAAACACCTCGAAATAGTTCATAAATTAATTCTTCTCCCTGCAGTCCTGCTTTGAGCCAAGCACTCCCCCCTCGTCCCCAGGAGAACGGGGGGCCTGATGCTCGCAGAGAGATGGGTGCGGAGCTCAGGGGGTCCGCCAGCACCCCTCAAACAGCCACTGGCACCTGCTTTTCACTGGCATTTTTTCATACTTTCCTGGTAGGTAAGACAGCAAGACAAACACATAAAAAGCAGCGAGGACAGAGGGAGTTAAAGTGTTTGTGGGAAAAATTTAAGACACATGTAGAAGCACATTATACATGGCCCCTATAAATTACGCCCCCAAATGACTAGCACCGAGTAAGAAACAGCTATGTAAACACAAAGGTAATAAGAAAAAATAATAATTTCTCTCTCTCTGTGGGGAAGGGATATTTTCACATCTGTTCAGAGGAAAGGCGAGGGGTGGGGTGGCAGTCTGGGACGTCGAATTGAAGTTCAGGGTCCCTCTTGGTCCCCAGTCTCATCCGTCACTGGAAGTGGGACGGCTGCCGGGACGGCCACACGTTGCAGCCCGGGTTTCCTACCCGCTGCCTGCGCCCCCGCTGCTACCGACCACCCCGAGGTGGCCAGAACTGAGCACCGATCGTAATCTCGAGGTCAATCGCCTCGCAATCCCCCATCGCTAAGAAACAAACACTTCTGCAAAGTCTCGAGTTTAGACGAGAGTTCCCACCAAACACAAAAAGCTTTTTCAATCCGTGGGGAAATGGGGGTGTAAAGCGCGCACAATGGGGTGTGCTTTAGATTAGTGGGATTTCTGGTTTGTTTTCAGCGGTTGATCTGAAAAGGAACCTTACACAATCAGACAAAAAAAAAAAAAAAAAAAAAGATGATGATGGAAAACAAACCAGTATTTGCTAGCACTGTAATGCACCCAGGGGAGCAAGGGATTCAGGATGCTTCAAGCCCCAGGAGCCTCGTGAGCTGTGACCCCCCCAGGAGAGGACATCCCCAGACCAACAACATGGGAGACCCTCGTAAAAATACAACATCTGCAAACACCTTCTTGTGCCCATCGCTGCCAATACACCCCCTGGAGGGGAAGCCTTGCTCATTACACAGCGTCTTTTGAAACGCAATAGCTCTTCCACAGCATCACCCCTGATGCTTCGTTACAAAAACCTCCCCTCAACACAGCCCTCGCATCGTTCCAAACACTCAAGACTGTTTAAAAGCAACTTCTTTCCTCCCGGTTGATCTCAGGAGAGGGTGCAGTGGTTGGTCTGGCCACATCCCTACGGCCACATCCATCTCAGAGCCTGGGAGCCGACGGCGCTGAGTCGCAGTCTGGCAGCACTCCTGGTTTGCAACCCGGGGAGAATTTTCATGCAAAGGTTACACAGCTGCAGAGCAAGAAAGGCAATAACCACAACCCCGGTTGCTCACTGCTGCTGGAGCAGTTTTGGCCTTTGCAAGTGAGACGGGCAACGGGCTCTGCTCACACCTCGGAGGGGCTGCACAGCTTGAGGGATTCACTCCATAACCGGTCAAAATTCACCGAGAGTTTAACCAGACCCAGGTGCTCTCAAGCTCTGGCTGGGAAAAGCAATCCCCACCAGCAACAGCTTGGAGTCACCCTGCTCCCCCTCAGCTCTTGGGGTGGAAGAGGGTCCCACAGCCCACACCAACCCAGCACTGTGCTTGCAGGAGATTTCTCCTCTGGAGCCATTAAAGCCCATCCTATGCAAGCATCCCACCACCACCAAAACTGCCATGGGTTAAACCACCCATGATGACATGCTCTCAGAGCCTCCGTGTCCTCTTAACACACTCCATAAGCACAGCTGAGCCCCAGAGCCGGCCGGGTCCCCCGTGGGGAAGACCATCAGACCGACTCGTGATGTGGACAGGATGGATGTAACAGGTCAGGCAGCCTGGAAAACACTCTGCTGCCGAGCACTTCTCTCCCTCCCACTCCCCAGACCCACGCTCGGCTGGGAACACAAACCACGACATGGAGCCACTGACGTCCACACCAGAAAATACCACTCCAAGCCTTTCCACTTTGCAATTAATCACATAAAAACCATAGCAGAACAACACTGAGCACAGCTCAGATATGCTGACACCACAACAGCAGGAGAAGCCAGCAGACAGGAGGCTGGAGAAGGCCTTTTCCCATCCAGCTCCTCCTTTGCAGAGGGTCTCTCCCATCCCACAGTGCTGGTGGCATTACCTGCGTGGAGAAGGCAGAAGGACCAGGAAAGAAGGGATGGGGGAAGGAGCAGAGATGTGGTTTGGAATGGAGAGGGATAACCAGCACTGGGGGAGCCTGGAGGGGACCAGGCTGAGGGGACACAGGATTTAGGACATACACACATGGTGAGGCAGGTGCAGGACAAGCGAGGGAACCCGATCTGTCCCACGAAACCCAGCACCAAGACACAGGAGGCCCCTGGCTCCACAGCCACCGACCGGGGAGGAACGAGACAAGGGCTCCCTCTTTATTTTAAGGCTTGAGCAATGTGTCTTGCAACTGCCGAGCCAATTAAAAAGCCAATCAGGGATGGCGATAAATCACGAGCAAGGTCAAAAGCTCCAGCTATATCCTGACTTGACTGATGGAAGTCACAGAGGATATAGTTTCACGGAGGGGCGAGCGCCTGGGAACCAGCACAGGGATGAAATACGGCACCGGGAAAGGCAGGACCGAGCCCCGGGCACGGCCTCCCTTCCTTCTGCCCTGAAGGCAGCTGTGGCCAAAGGGGAGGCTGCTGCCAGGAGCCGATGACAACGCGAATCCCACGGGGGCGTTGGAAATGTCAGATAAGATGCGGCGCATTAATTCCCTCCGCTGACAGCCAGCCCCAGCTGGAGGAGTCGGCTCAGAGATCACAGGCTTCAGCCAGGCAAGGATGCCCAGCGCCTGCTTCGAGCTGAACCAGGAGGTGACAGAGGGAGCTGGACAGCAGGGGTGCTACCTCACCTTTTTGGTGGGAATAATGGAGGTTCTGTGCAGAAGGAAGAGCCAACCGTGCGTTCTTTTTATAAAACGCCGAAAACTGCTGTGCCGCTGGCAGCAGCCCTCCTCAGATGTGGCTGCATTTCAGCTGTTACTAAATTCAGAGTTTGTAAAATGCTAAGGGATGATAAAAATCACTCCAGAAACAGTTATTAAAACAGTTTCCAGGAAATCAATTCACAAAGATGGAGAAAGTCCGTTGTTTTTTTTTTACAAGAGCTTTGACCAGAGAAGGACCAAAGTTAAGGAGGAAGTTTTGTTTCCTTGTCTTTTCAGCAATAAAAAGGAGCTGTAATCAGGGGTTTATTTGATTCAGCAACACACCAAACGACCATCAGTTGTTTCCTCAGAGAGCAGCCTGACCCGAGATGGGCAGAAAATAACCCTCAGGAGTCACCTGGAGTTGAAGGTTTTCTGCATTAGTCAAGCTCTGGATTTGTATGTTTATGTTCTTGTTTTATCCTGTTGCTTTCCGTGATTACTGACCGTCCAGAAGAAGCTCCCACGCTAACGAAACTGCTGCGGGAACAGAGACCTGATCCAGGAAAAGAGCAAAAGCACCACGGGATCACTGTCTGCCTTCCCCAACCCACTCCAGCCTCAATGCTAGGAAGCAGCGTGTTTGGAGTTGGATGAGCCACGGGAAACACAAGCAAATCATCTACTTGCATCCAAGCAGCAGTTTTCCAAGGGTCTGCCATGAAATTTCAGGCTCGGTCACCCTTTCCCCACCCCTGGTCCAGGACTGATTAAATACAGCCACTGAGTCAAACTCCAGCAAACTCATCTCCTTTGGCAGCTCTGCACTTCGGCTGCGAGCTCCAAGCATTTTCCCCCTTCTCCCTCCTTCTTGTTCAATTATCTTGCTTCATCTTTATTCCATTTCCAGGAACACTTAGCAACAGGCTCTTGCAATCAGCCACCGGCAGGCAAGGATCTGAGGAGAAGACTCTGCAGTTATGATGACCTTTTACAATACTCATGCAAATTTTAAAGGAAGTATGTGAACAATTTGCCTTTTAAGTATCCTCTAGTTACATTCTCCAGGAGTTAATTCTCCTTCTCTCCTTAGAGACATCAGAAACACCAGATTTTATGATTTTTACACTAATGAGAACAAAACCTGTAGCTTAATTCCACTATGCTTTGTGGAACTTTGTTCTGTATCTCACGCAGCATGCAGACCCCGAACAGGCAAAAATTAACCTGTGACATGTACTCTGGCCAAGTCTCCAGGTCTGCTCAGACACCATCTGCTCATGCCACCGAAAGCCAAGTGTGGAGTTTGGGGCCTGTCCCAGCAGCCAGCAAAACTCTTCCTGAGATGGTCAAGATGCTGTTGCTTCTCTTGGTGAGAAGCTTTTATGGGCCACCATCAGAAACTCTCATTCCAGGACAGATGGAGATATGTCCAGAACCAAAGCCAAAGCATCCCAAGGACAATGCAGCAGTTCTCATCTCAGTAATAATTAAAGCTCATCAGCCAAGGCAGCAGGTAGGAGAGCTGGGGCTGTGGCTAAAGACTCTCATTCCCCTGGGACTCACTGTGGTGTCACAGGGAGAGCTTCTGCCAAATCCAAGGATTTTGGCAAGTGACATCGGTCTCTCCCAGGGCCTCTCTACCTCTAAAACAATACATTGACCACCACCAGGCCCTCAGAGGTGGACAACATTGACACCCCTATAGATGGTAAACAGGCAAATAACCAGCCTGGTTTTGGCAAACCACAGTGGCCACTTTTGTAGCCCCTCTCAGTAGGTGCCAGCAGCTGACAAGCCGACCAAGCAGCAGCCTTGCATTTTCAGCAGATTTAAAACAAGTCCCCAAAGCTTTCCACCATTCTCCCTGACATTCAGTAATTTCCCCACATCTGCAAACAAGTTTGGAGACACCCAGAAAGCGCACCCCAGGACAGCCTGCACAGCTTGCAGGGCACAGGGGCATTACCACATTTCAGTTCTTTCTCCTCTGTGTTTGGAATAAAATAACCCTGTATTTCTTGCAGTGACTAGAAGCTGCAAGGAGGGAGGGAAGGGGTGAACACCCAGGTACTAAGAAAGTCAGTTCTGCTTTCTGAGTGGTGGTCATAAATAGGGAAGTCATTCGCAATGCCCTACTCTGGGAGAGAAAAAAAAAGAAACTCACAGATCCTTGATACTTCAGATGATCTTAAAAAGTATAATCGACTCTTTTCTTCCCCCCCCCCCCCTTTAAAAAATGAAAAGTCTGAATAGCATGTCATTGATCCAATTGCTGGGAACAGCATCTGGAACATCAGTCTCTGCCTGAGACTGCAGAAGCTGCAGGAGAGCTCAAAGCAGCCAAGGCTGCCCTTGAACCAGATGCCGCTCGCTCTTACAGAAACGCCTGTGGATCTGTGTGAAAATGATTAAGCAAAATTGCTCCCTCTGGTTTTTTTTTTTTTTCCCAACGTTATAACTCAAATCTGTTTTCTCTTAGAGGGCAGATGCTGATTACATACCCCACAGCACATCAAAGGGCAGGAAAGGCAGCCATCGGTGCCCAGAGTCTGCCCGACCTGCCAGCACCCACCCCAAATCTTGTGGCTTGGGTACAGAGTAAAAACACCTCTTCAAGCTTCGGTCCCCTCTTAGTGACACTATGAAGGACACCAGCCAGGGCTATTTGGCAGCAGCAGCAAAAGCAGTGATGTGTTTTTGTAGGGAGTTGTCTCAATGCTTCAAAACTCAAGTCCAAGACCCGCAGCACCCCAGGGAGCCCCCGTTCGTTGGGGTAAAGCTGAGCATTTCTCTGATGCTCCTTCCCCATCGGCACCTGAGCGGGCAAAGCAGGACACAGGGGACCCCGCAATCCCCACCCACACCCAGATCCAGCCAGGAACTTCTTCAGACACTCATTAACCAAATGACAACATTAAGAGAGCATTGCGCAAGGACGTGGGTGCCAGCAGCCTCTCAAGCATCCACCAGAGGCTGATAAGAGTCAGGAAAGGGAGGACTTGCCAAAAAAGGGCTGCTGTGGGACAGGGACAGGAGCTGCTGTGGGGCAGAGCAGAGCCAGCCCCAGCTCCCCCTCTGTCCCACCACAGAATTCACTAAATACCAAAAGCACAATGCTGCTGCAGTAGACCCACCACCACGAGCACGGTGCCTTTGCTTCCACAGATGCCAGTCTGAAAATCCCACTTCCCAGCAGTATGCCCCTCCTAAAAGAGGATGAATATTGTCCAAATTTTCCTGGAAACTACTTCCTGCAGATTTGAATCTGGGATGCAGATGAGACATTCCTGTTCTGCGAAAATCTGCACAAAGAACGGCAAATGAAGACCCTGAAACCCCAGAGGTACCATGTTGCCTCTTACCCAAAGCCTCCTTTGTCTTTTTTTTTTTTTTTTTTTTACTCAAACTCTGTGGGATGATGCTTAGACCTAAAATTCTTGGGTTTTTTGGATCTGCACCAGCTATGGCAAACACCCAGCAGCTCGGGCAAGCTTAGCTAGATTTGGTGAACTAAGGGACACTAAACACTGTGCATTTAATGCCACACCTGATGCAAACCCCTGCCCTCAGAGGTGAAAGGCAAGTGACTGATCCCCTCATCCCCTGAGCCATTCTCCTTTATTCCATTTCACAGAGCTCAGAAAACTCAAGGCAATCACTCACCAGCTCAGATACTTGAGGAGCATGGGGAAGGGTGCCTGGGAAGCAGGAAGCCAACTTCATCCAAGATGCAAGTGAGGGGCTACACAGCTGGGCTCTTACTTAACAGCTTCTTCCAGGCAGCCCACTGCCTCATCCATCTTAATCTTTGACCACCAAGAGATGAAAACAATTTATCCTCATTCCCTGCTCTTACTGAGAAGTTACAAGAAATGAAAGTAAAACTAAAACAAAAATCAATGTTATACCCCTTCTCAGACAATCTCCGGCTGACCTGGACTTTCTCAGCATCTCTTTTATCTAGCGGAGTGTTTTGGCTAAAGCTTTGCAGAGGAAAGCCATGTGAGCAAGCTAGTTAAAAACCTGGGACTTTCATGTTTATACAGCCAGCTAAGCAGCACACTACAAAGCCTTTTATTCCAAGTCTCTGCTGACAAGCTAGCATTGATGAATTACAGAAATCTCCCAGGAATTAAAAGGCACAGGGGGGAAAAAAGCCCAAAACCAATTGCCTAGGTGGGAAATATCATCTCAGAAATTTAGGACTCAAGGAAAAGTCTGTACAGAATCCATCCCAAGATTAGGGGGCAATTTGTATTAAAAAGGGAAAGCGAAAACAGCTGAAGATGCAGACAGACTCCTCCTCATGGTTTCCAAGAATTCACCAGGTCCAAAAATGAAGACAGAGATACCTCCAAGGTACCCCACGGAGCAGGCAATGAGACCCTTGCAGATACACAGCCCTGGGGATGCTTGGGGCTGGGCAGCTGGAAAAAACACCCAAACCCAGGAAATTCCCAAGCCTGGAGAAACCAAACCAGAGCCAGCTGGTCCATAAAGCTGCATCCCTTGCACAAACACTTTGCTTGCCTTCAGTTTATGAAGTCCATGGCATTCCCTCTGCACGTTATGAACTACACACAGAGTTTTGCAAGGCGGTGGGCAAACAAAGGGGTGTCTGAGGGTCCCAGTGCCCGGTCCTTGGTGGTACTGCTTGTCAGGACGCAGCTGAAGGAAGAGATCCACCTGCACGGAGCCTTCTGCAGGACCTCAATATACAGCAGGGTAAAACTCAAGCACAGCTGGACTCTGTCTTCTGTGTTTTCTTCAGGAGGGTTGAGAACCTCCTCTCTTCACCGAGCAGAGATGGAGACCGAAAGGTTAAACTCTGTGCAGAAATATGCAGCCCTCTGGATTACTGACAAATCTCAAAAAGAGGAGAAAAGCCTCTCCCTGGTAAGTTCTTGCCGCTCTCTTCGCTGAAGGATTCCAGAGCCGCTCCAGGAGGCTGGCACCCAGCCTGCTCCTCTGCTGCCATGCCAGCAGGGACACCCAGGTACACAGGACCTGGGGTTGTGCAGACAGTTACAAAGCAGGAGGGAAAGACTTAGCAAATTCTACAGAAAGATGCATCCAGAGATAGGACAAAATAATTAAGACTTCCCAAGTCTGCGCTTGCTGACGGAAGGAGAGATTTAAAGCTCAAAACCCAGCCCACTCATGGAAAAAAAAAAAAAAAGAAGCACGTGTCCCAGATTTTGTTCTGAATCCCAAGGAATCAGCAGGTGGCAGATCGTTAAAGCCTCAAAAGTGCTATTTCAGATCTGCAAGCTGTAATATCCCACCGCATCCCCTCTTCCCCCTCCGCAGGTCTCCAGGAGGGCCACAGGGAAGATTCAGCATGTGCAGCATTGGGTTGTTGTGGTTACCTTTTAGTCAATTCAAAAGAATATTACAATGTATTCCCCGAGGGAGTCTATAAATAGCAAAGGATTCTGCTTTAATCCCCTATCTATTCCTATCTGGATAATATGGCATTTGGACAGGCACTGCCAAAATGCAGATTTATGGCAAAGCTGCGAGTTTGCATGGCCAACACGTGCTCTCCAAACTCCAGATTCCAAGGAACAAATAAAAGCCTCTTCTAGAATATAGATGGCTCTTCAGGTTTGGAAACTTCATGCAGATACAAACCTGTTTGCAAGATTTCAGTCTCCTTTTCCCATCCCAGGCAAAAGGTATGTTTATACCAACCTTTCCCAATACTAAAATCAGCTGCTTTACTTTGGGTGTTCCTGCTGGTACCACCATCACTCAGTCTTCTGCTCGCTCTTCATTTCTTTACTGGTACTTAATATTATCTAACCAGATATTAATTATCAAATCAGCTTCAAACTTCTTTGCTGACAGAAACCAATATCAAAGGGAAAAGAACTATAAAACCTGCTGACCAAAGGGAAAAGGACTACAAAAAGTACAGCTGACGAGCGCTACAGTCATCACTGGAGACAGTAGGGAGTTGTGTGTTCTTAGAACTCCCTCAGAGAACAATGTATCAAAAAAAAAAGCAAACAAAAACCACCAAAAAACCCAAACAGCAGCAAATTTGCAAACAACTTAGTGCTGCCAAAACTAGTTTTTGTCATGGAAATGCTGAGAAACACCTGAAAAACAGAGTCACTGTAACACACGTGTGGCTGTGAGTGGCTGATGGGTTTTTTTTCCTGGGAAAACAGCCCTCCTGGATCCCTGGGAGTTCGGAGAGCAGTTTGGAGAGGTTGTGCTGGGTGTTCTGTCGAAGATGCCAGCATCTGTGGAACAGGTCTCGGCGGCAGAGCAGAGCCCCGAGATACTCACCTTCCTGCCAGGAACCCACGCCAGCAGGTCGGGGAGGGGGGAATGGCTGTGGAGGCCGGATTGCAAAAAAACATCCTCAAAAGAAAATAAAGGGAAGGTTGGGATCAGCGCTACATCCTGAAAAATTATCTTCCGCTTCGGGGAGCCACATCTTAAAACCTGGTACAAAGTGAAAAGGGAGCTGGTCCAGGAGGCAAAAAACTCAGACCAAGTGTGTGCTAAGCACAAGCAAATACATTTTGCTGGGCTGAAAAGTCAACCCTACTATAAAGACACATCCATTCCCAGAGGCATCAGACAGGATTGTTTCCTACTCCATTTTCCCCAGGTGTAATTTTAAATTACTCCCCGATGGGGCTGCCACACACCTCCCTTGGGAACCTGCACCACAGCCCCATGCAAAGGCACGGATCCTGCCTGCTGCAGTGGATCCCAAGAGCGAGGCACAGCAGCTGGGTCGAGGAGGTGCAAAATAGGTTGGAAAAAGAAAATACAAAGTCATTTTTTACAAAGAGGAAATGCTGCATCCCTGCTGAATTGCTGTTGTTGGCTACACACCCTTTGGATGCTCGCTACTTGCAGGCAAAACATAAAGCCAAGGATATTTGTTTAAAACCCACAGGCGGACACTGTGATTCTATTAAAAAAAATACAACTGGCATTAATTCTAAAAACTTCCCACCACTGGGACTGGGATTCAAAACCAGCACTGGGCAGCGAGGCCAAAACACACTCAGAGCAGACGCCTGCAAAAGATTCCAAGGGAAATTAGTTACGTGGGGTTTATAACAAAAATAAAATAAAATCCAACGTTTATAAAGGAGAAAAAGAAAAAAAAAAAAAGGCAGCTTCTCTAGGACACAGCGCTGCGAACACCCTTTGCAGATAATTCAAGACTTGTCTGGAAAGGAAACTCTCCATCCATCCCCTGCCACAGCACCAGCTTCAGAGAGCTGGGGGCAGAGCAGGATGAGCCCCTGGGCTTTTGTTGCTCTCTCCTCCTCGCCGCTCTCTCCAGACAAGGACACAGTGGGCTAAAGCTGGATGACCAACTGTATTCACAGGAAGCCCCAGCCTCCCTTCTTCTTGTGTGCTAAAGTCAGCCTTATACCATAAACTTATTTTTTTCCCTAAGTAATTTTTTTGTAGCTGACTCACACGGAGCTTCTGCCAGGAATTTTTCTAATTAGTGAATTAGAGGAAGGTTTTGCCTGTGCGCGCCTGACAACATCTGCTGATTTAAGCGAGCTCTGCTCAAAACCTTGCAGAGCCCTGGAAGAGGGCAGCCCTTCCTCCCAACGGCACGGCTGATGGGACTTCCTCTTGCCAAGCTGGTACGGAACGTGCTGCTCCTCCTGCAGAGAGCTTTACAGCTCCTAATCCACTTTTTGAGTGGAAGGAGATAAGCTGGAACAAAGTCTGAAGGGAACTGGAGAAGGGAGAGGGACACTAGCTGCCTCTCGAGTTAATGAACCTCTTGCAGGAGCATCATTGTGAGAGCATCCACAGCTATGTGCCTCTCCATCAAGCTGCATAGCTGCAAAGCCATCGTGCGTCACATCTTCCTTAGAGACCGACGATGGTATAGAGTTCCATAAAACCACAGGAAAAAAAAAAAAAATCACTTCCCCAACCTCTTTCTTCGATGGACACAAGGAGCTGTGTCGCAAGGGAGGCTCCAACACGCAAGAGCAGTCCAACCCAAAGATCAAATGCAAGCCACGCTGAGATAAGCCAAAAGCAGACATCTGGCATTAGCAGCCCAAACTATACACAAAGTCCTTCTGGATGGTCCAAAATTATCCCACTTTCTGCTACAGGTCAGAAAAGCAAATGAATGACCACCTTCAGGATTGAGCCGTTCGACATCTTCCCTGTAAGATTTGCTAGAGAGCGATGCCTGTACCCTCTGCACGCAAACCCTTACTCACCCAGCCCCATAATTCATACCATATTACATCTGAAGGGCTGCTTTAAGAAAATATTACAGTTGCCAAGCCCTGAAAAGCTAGGATGTGCTGGAAATAAGTTTTCTCTGTAGCATTAATCTGGTCCGCTTGCGTAGGGTCTTCACAGCACGGCCTCATACCACGTGTGCACACAGTCCTGACGCAGTCAGTACCGAGAATAGAAGATACTCAACAAGTGAGGAATTATTGAGTTTTGGGGTTTTGACTGGTTGCTCATGCGCGGCACTCAGTCCTCTTCACTTCATGCTTTTCATGTGCTGCTCCAAGGCAGAAATGAAGGCGTTCTGCCACTGCAGACAGGAATGCTTCTCAAACGGCTGTCAATTTATTTTCATAAAGTCCTAAAGAACTACATTGGCAACACCTCTGGTTTATAGCTGACGAAAAGAGGCATGGAGAAGCTCTGGGCTTCCAGTTCCAGAAGCAGCCGACAGCTCCCTTTTTAAAAAATAAATAGCACCGAGCAGCATTTTACGTGTTCGACATACAACTTCCCAAGAGATCATCTGCAGCAGGAGCACTCGGTGCTTCTGCAACTCAACACTCAGCCTGGGGACCCAGGGAATCGAGTCCCTCATTGTGCATGAAAAGCAATTTACCCGGCGCCATACACCAGCCCTGCGGCAGACGCAGAGCAGGAATCCCGTCTCCTTCACCATCGCTTCACCCCTTCCATTTTGCCATGGCCTGTCTCACTCTCTGCCCCCCAAACCCTGCACCCTGCAGGGCAGAGGTCCTCCACACACAACCCCTGAGCAGCCAGGGCAGGGGTGCCACAGAAAAAACCCATACATGATCCTGTAATTAGAAACTGCATCATAACGCATACAGGGGGCTGAATTAAGGTTGCAGAGGAATACTTAAATTGGATGCACATTTCTTGTTCCTTTTTTTTTTTTTTTTTTTTTCTTTTGCCCTCCCCCTCATTTGGCTTTGGCTGCACTTCAGATTAAGCTCCTAATAAGGGCTGGAGTTGGATGAGATTTCTCAGCCCATCAGATTGCAGCCTTCCAAGCCATTGAAATGAGAGTCGAGCTCAACTTGAATTTTCAATAGTTTGGCCTAAAGGCAAGGGTGTTAACAACAGGCCCGCCAACACCTTCGCTATGAGAAATGTCTGAAAACATGTCTGCACATCAAATACTGCTCAGGCTCTGGTGAACAAAAGCCACAAAGCTAAAATCTCCAACCCATCACTAACTTGCTCAGCCAGTTCTCCTGACAGTAAAGCTCATGCATTTTCTCTGGAAATACAGCAAACCTCTATATTCTCTCTAGGAAAATGGGTTTTCCCCCCAGCCCTAAAACCGGTTGTAATTTCATTATGGCAAGGGAATAAGGAGAGGGCAGGGACATCTCCCACTAGAGCAGGTTGGTTAAAGGCCCATCCAGCCTGGCCATGAACCCCTCCAGGGATGGGCCTTCCATAACTTCTCTGGCCAACCCGTGTATCCAGCAGGGCACAGCAAAGACAGGACTTGCTGCAGGCTCCAGTCTGGGCAGAACCCAAACTACCCGGATTCTGAAGTTACCCTGGCCCCAATTTTTTTTTTTTTTACCTAGAACCCCCGACTTCAGCAGTCTTTACTAAAATAAGAATGTCATGCTACGATTTTCTCAGATGTCCTTAGGCCACCCCTGCCTAGACCTACAAACCTGAAGCACATGACAAAGATGAATCTTTCACCTTCAGATCACTGCACTGGTGGGAGAAAGGCTTTAACCAAGACCTCTGCCAGTCCCCTGAACAGATTTTGCATTGGGTTTTTTAAAACATTGAAGCATATTTTCTTGAGGACATGAATGCTTCAGCTTCCCTCTCACCAAAAACTTTTGTAATTCACATTTCTAGCATGGTGGGTCTAAAGAGCAGCCACGGCTGTCTGCTCTTGCCAGCACTGGAGGCAGCGGAGCAGTGCAGGGAAGGTGCTCCCCTCCTTTTGATGACAAATGATAGAGAAAAGGAACAATAGTTTCTTGAACTGTATCCAAGGGAAGGTAACCCTGCTAGAGCGCCTGGCAGGGCATCAACAGCAATGGAAATTTCAGCTTTTAAAGAACAGAAATAAGACTCAAGAAGGGGGTGGGGAGATCCTGCAGGAGCCGAGGTGCCACTAATCCGACAGATTGTTTTACAAACTCCTGCTTCTCTCCAATGAAATTATATCCTCCGCAGAAAAATCATCTGGCTCCAACCTCTTTTGGTAAGTGGAGCGTAAACAGACTAGAAAAGAGCTCATACCTAAGCAGAAATTGGGTTTGGATGGGCTGTGCCAGGCAGGAGAGCGGAGGGACGGCAGCCAGACCATGGGATTTTGCTCTTTTCTTCCTATTTTCTCCATACGGCCGCTGCAGGATCAGTGAACCCCACCAAGCAAACAAGCCTTGACCAACGCAACGGGCAAGCATTGGCCAAGCCAACTCAGTGTCCTTGCTGCGTCACCGGTGGGCTCTGGTCCCGTCCACGGCAACTGCCAGGCTAATTGTAATTAATTTGACAAGCCCCTTGTTGGTACATCACTGAGCAGGTGTAAGGGCAAAGCATCATCCTGGGCACGAGCTGCTGGGAACCAGACACCGTCCCACTGGCTGCAGAGCTTGAGAGCAAACATCCACCCGGATGAGGACTCACATACACATCCCCCCGATGCCTCTTCTGTGCTTCTGCATGAAGCTGGTTTACCCTCAGGGGCCAGCAAATGCCACGCGGGAAGCGCTCACAGAACAGCAAATGCAAGGCACAATGTGTAACTGCACTAATTGCTGGAGTAATTAAAAAGGAAAAGATCAAGCTAAATACCAGAAGCCTGAGCATCAGCAAAGAACCACTCTCCTTCTCGGGAGCTGCCTCTCACATGTACGTCCCCACCAAGAACCACCTGTGCTGAGCCACCTCCATGGGCCTGGCCAACCGTTTGAGCAGATGACAAAAAATAAAAAAAAATGTCATGAATTTTTCTTTCCAATAGATTTCACCTCATTTTCTCTTCAGCGTGGCAGGATGAAAAGACATTTCTATTCAGCAATTGAGTTTTTCCCACAACAGACACGAACTGGCACGTTCTGAGTGTTCGGTATTTCAATCCCAATTAAGTAGAATAATAATTGCTGCACCTAAGGGTTTTGCAGCTCCCTAAGAGGAAACAAGTTATACATACACAGATTTTCCTAAGCTTTACCACCACATACTTAAGACATGGATTGAGGGATGAATCACAACTTCAAATTCTTCATTACTGAGCCTGGCAATCAACACTGCCACTTTCTGGCAAAGAAACCCTAAAAATCCCTGATCTTTACCCGTGATGTCATCTGCAAACAGTGATGTGATTTACGTCCCATGGGACACTCCTCTCCCGCGATTCCTTTGCTGCTGGGGATGCTGGGGCAAGGAGGGGGTCATCCCTGAGCCCAGCAGGTCTCCGCCACAGAAGCAGCTGGGTAACAGGATTTGCTCTGGATAATCCCTGCTCCGGCTCTTGGGAGCCAAGGGGAGGAAGCAAACGGAGATGCACTTGGCCAGAGATGGCAGCCACCATAGTAACTGGCTTTTATACAACTTATTCTCCCCCAGCCGTGTGCCAGTCTCCACTTTCAAGTCCCAAGAAGAAAAGGCAGCATCATAAAGATAGAAAGGAGGCTCGTGAACTTTCTGCACTGGCATCAGGGTGATGGGCATCCCTGTAACTGACCAGTCAGATGCCTGGCCCTGAGCTTTCAGCATGTTTTAACGCAGGTTTAACCCACCAACCCAACACAGTCAGTTGGTTTGGGGCATCGACTGAATCCAAAGTGACAAACTCCTGCCTGTTTGCTTTGGTCCTCTCTCCTCAGAAGAGCCTACCAAATACCAGCTGCACGAGCTTGGCTGGAATAAATGCCTTTGTATAAAGGAGGTGAGGTTCCCAAATCTCTGCATGATGGCCAGCAGCACAGCTTCACATTGCTTGGACAGATCTCCAGCTGCCGCGGCGAAGAGATGGGCAACTGTGGCAAGCTGCAGGGAAGTCAAGTATGGCCAGGGCAAGGAGCCAAGCCACCAGGCAGGAGCAGCCACAAGGACAAAACTAAGGACCAGCTGCTGGCAGGGAAGAGCTCTGCAAGCTCACAGACATACAAAGTGCTTCACCTCACGTAGGGCATGGCTATGGAGGAGGTCTCCACTTGACTGTCATTCTAGATCCCAAGGTAGGAGGCATCTCTGCCCATCTGGCTTGTCACTGCCTCTGGGCACCCATCCACCCCCAGGGCCATAAGCTCTTCCTGGGGTTATTATTTTAACAATTAGAGGGATGGCAACAGACAGAGGTGGTATTCTGTGGCCTCTTAACCCAGAGAGTTCCTGGGTTTTATGCAGACAACTCCACTTTTTCAGCTCTGAAGACTGCAGCAAATCCTCATAGAGAAAAACATCAAAAAGATGACGCTGGATGCGGCCCAACACGGGGCCGCTGCTCGGCCAGCCCAAGCCAAAAAGCAACATAAAACATGCCGGGCTTGCAGGGCGTTTCATTTTAAAATGGAGCAAAAATCTGGAGACTTCCCGCGATTCGGAGCCAGTCTGCCTGCAGCAAAGTGACTTTCCAGGAGAAGCATTGCTCCCCTCTCCAGCTTTGTCCTCATGCCTTTCCATCCATCCTTCACCCTGCTCCTCTCACACTCACCATCCCTCTGCTGAGGAGATGGCTCTTCCCAACACAGAAGGCTCTCCCCAACCAACCACATCACCATCGTTCCACCTCAGGAGCCACCAGCCCCACGGAGCCGGCAGGGACATGCCCAAAGGGAAAGGCTGGGACAGCCACCTACCCCTCCGCTCCACAACATGACAATTAACCGGCTTGAAAACTGCTTCTCTAGGCAAAAATCTGTCCTGGGAGCGACCAGGGTGGCAGACATCTACTTTGTGCACCACCTAAGAGATAAATAAATACCTTTTGCCAAGTGGGGCTCTGGATGCTCCTGTCGCACACAATAATTAAAGCATCAGTCAAAGACACAGCTCATTAATGCAGATGGAGGTGGATAAGGGAGTGGAATCCTTCTACTTGAATCTCCACAGCTAAATGAAACCTAAAGCAGGTTCCCATCTAAGGAGAAAAAAAGTGATAGCCTATATTTTAAAGATTCAAGAAACCTCATTTAACAGTCAGCTTTTCCAGCATGTGCCAAGAAAGCCAGAAAACCAAAGACAGAGAGTGCCCAAGCGTGCAGCGAGCCAGGATCAGGCCAGCAAGAGGACAAAAAGGCACAGAGGGCCTTGACCATCAAGAAAGAACTGCAACAGAGGTGGCTAGCAGGTCTCTGAAGACAAGGAGGAGGCAAAATTGCTGGTACAGCGGCCCATCGCTTTTTCCATCCCTTTAAAAGAAGACAAGACTCAAAACCGTGCCATACGCTAGCACTTAAGCAGTCCCTGCCCTCAGTTTCCCACCATCTGTACTGCTCTCTGAAACTCCCCTGCTCATTTAATTTATTGCTGCGCGTCTTGGCCAAAATCAAAGAGCTAAATCTCAGGAATCGTGGTGGGAGGCATCCAGCTGCTGCGACCCTTTGTAGGAATAAAACGTGTTTGTGCAAACTCGCATTGAGAAAGCCGGGTAGGAAATCTTCCAACGAAGAACTTCCCATGCTTTCAGATTAGCAGATCAAGCTGCAGGCATTAAAGACCTTTCCCCTTCTGTATCTGTGAAATCCAGCGCTTAGGGGACACACACACACACAAAAAAGGGTCTTTTCTAACCGTGGAACGAACCGATTTTGGAAGCACGACGGCGGCAGCAGCAGGGGGTAATGGCTGGAGCGGGCAGGGAAGCCCAGCTCGAGCTCATGTGGGGTTGGGGAGATGGGGCTGTTCCTGGGGGAACGGGGTGTCGGGACCCACAAACCCTGGTGGTGTCACCTGCTGGGCCCCCGTTCTGGTCACTCATCCAGCCCCCAGACCCTTGTCACCTCGGTTTTCCTGCCACTGGGACGGAGGCAGCAGGACTTGCCTATAACACACGGGGCCATTTGCAAAGTTCCCAAGCGTGGATTACAGGGAAGAACTCGTTAGAAGCCACCTGTAATGTAATAGCAAAGTGGCCACAAACCAGGATTCAAAAGGGAGCACCCTAAAAAATTAGGTTGTGGAGTCATCAGCTTCCCAGAAGGAAATAAGCACAGCTCCCTGCCCTCTCAAAACACCACCTATCTAGTTGATAAAAGAAGAATATTCCTGCAAGCTAAACGCCAGGGCAGCACTTGCAAGGCAGGATTTGTAGCCTGGTGCCTTTGGATTCGCTCTGAGAGTGGTAGAACAGCAGCCACAAAAACTTGGAGGGTGGGGGGGAAGACCAATTTCTAACATCCTGGCGATCTGTCTGATGCTCATCCCATCAGACCCACGTATGTGTGCAGGGATCACAGTGGTGCTCCTGCCCAGGACCCAGGCTGTGTTTGGAAGGGCAAACGGAGGGGTGGAGGGGTCTGCTGGTGGGGCTGGAAATACCCGCAGGCTCTTGGACTCACTCGCTTCTCAGGGTTGGAAACACTCACGCAAGGGCAGTTTCATCTGCTTCACCTGGAATCTCATCATCTCCTTCCCCCACCACCCCACACCGCTTTCCCCTTGCCATCTTCCTCCTGGCTCAGTTCAAGTTGTCTTGTTCCTCCACCCAACAGCAGCAGCCAAGCAAGGAGAGGACAACCTGGGACTCACCTGGGACCTCCAGCAAGGGACAGGCAAGTGGATGCTGAACTGCAGACAAACCAGGGCAGCCAAACTCTCTGTGACCACCTCCAGCCCAGCATGCAGCCTCTTAACTAGCAGTGAGCAGGAGGGGACGGAGCCGAGACCCCTGGCAACGCTAATAAAATCACCGTGTTTCTCCTTTATTGTGGGAGAGGAAGAATAATCCTTTTGAACTATTGAAGTTGGGGGGAGAACCAACATCTGTTCAGATGCCGCTGCTTTGGGTCTCTCTGTTTTAGCTCCAACTCTTTCTCGACGGGTGGGAAAGGTCTCTAAGCTTTTATTCAAAGGCTTTGCCCTCAAACAGAGCCTTTCAGCAGAGGATTGCAGAGCACCTTCCCGGCATTTAATTAAAACTTACAACCCGCCCTGGCGAGGGAGGGATTAAGAACAGGCCCCCCAACTCCAGCAGCAGCTCCTACAGCAGCTCGGGCACTTCTTTCTCCCATACGACTGAGACATTCGGCTCATCTGCAAGAGCACAGCGGTCCCAGCCTCACCGAGCTACACCAAATTGGGATGAATTTACCCCCAAACAGCACGGAGCCTCCGGAAAGCCATGGGAGCAGAGGGGAGAGGCCGGGAGCACGCTCCAACAGGACAGGATGGGGCTCATCTCTGCCAACCGAGCCACAGCAAGGAGATGTGTCCAGCTTGTGCTGGAGACACAGAACTGAGCTTTGTTACCCCCCTGCAATTTAAACACTATACATTTCCAACGCACGGCATTACTAGGGGCCAATTCATCCAACCTAACAGCCCTGGGAGGTTGGTAAAATGGAAAACCACTTTTCCTCCCCCTTGCCTTGCTTACCTACAGAGTGAGTCTTTTACTGGTTGAATTAAATCTATTTAAACAAAAGTAAGTTCAGACATCTGCCTTCGCACAGTGTCAGCTGCGAGAAATGAGCTAACATCCAGATGCAATGGCATGTCAGGATTAGCCCAGGCTGGGGCAGGAATGCTTCCATGTATGGAAAAATATTGGAGCAGTGAAACCATAAGCTTGGAGCAGAGCAAAGTGAGAGGCCCTGTCAATGGAGTCGCAGACTCAGGTTTAGAGGATTTAGCAGCCCAGATCCGCCGTGAGATCCTCAGCACGAATTACAATAAATTTCACACTTTTTCCAAGGGGGACTCCCACAGCAGGGCTGAGAGGGCGAGATCCTACACCCCTCTGTTTGCTCTGGAAGCGGGGCCGGGGCCGTTGGGTACCATTAACGCCCCCCCACGCTGGGCAGGGGCTGGAGTCGATGGAGAGGTTCTGGCGAGCAGAGAGGCTGCTCGCACTCACCCGCCTGCTCACCCCTTGGCAGCCGCCTTCCTTCGTTGCAGCTGGTTTCCAAAAGCCAGCTCGGAGCTGGCACGCCGGAGGGGAAGGGGTGGTAGTTGAAAAGAAAGCGTCGAGCTGAATCAGCGGGGCTGGGGAGCTGGGAGGTGCTTCTTGCCAACCCCATGGCAAGGGCAGCGGCTGCCGAGGCACGGGGCGA
The DNA here is from genome assembly GCA_004320125.1 of Scolopax mira. Taxonomy (NCBI): domain Eukaryota; kingdom Metazoa; phylum Chordata; class Aves; order Charadriiformes; family Scolopacidae; genus Scolopax; species Scolopax mira. The sequence goes on along the minus strand of BJBW01004505.1, from coordinate 35,159 downwards.
GAGCCGGGGCAGTATTCCTTTCAACCAGCCCGGCACAAAATCAAAAGGGCTCATTTGTCAGCATCTTGAGTTAACGCTAATGAAGTAATGGCTATGACTTCATCTCTCCAGTGGGAATCTCTTGGGATGGAGAGAGAACTGGAATTTCTCTCTCTCCGGCTCGCTCGCGCAGTTGCGATTCATTTCAGTTGCCTTCTACTCTCTTCTGCAAACATTACCTAATTCTCACCCGGATTCTTAAATCCTTGCATTGAAACGTAAAACAACGCTCCCTTCTCAGCTGTCAAAGCCCAGCCTCGCAGAGATCCCTCCCAGTGGGATCCGACCCCCTGAGCTGGCTGCCACCCCCTCCCTGGGGGCTGGCCACACCGAGCCCCCTCTTGCATCCAAGGATGCCACCAGCTACTTTTTATGCTTCAGACATGACATAAAAATCTTGGCAAATTCATTTTAAATAGGGGACTTGGCACCTTCTCTCCATTAAAATATTTTAAGGTCAGGCTGGATTTAGGCACGGTTGCAAAGACAGACAAAATCTTGCCAGAGGATCCTGGAGCTTCTCTCCTTGGGCGGGCAGGAACAGCTTCAACCACTGCAGATGGCCACGGGTGCAAAATAGCCACAGTAATGTCTCACACCACCCTGCTGCGACAGCACCGAGTCTGCCTGAAAGAGGCTGTGGAGCCTTCCCCCCCCCGGCAGCACCCGGTAGCCCCGTTGCCTTCCTCATTGCAAGCCTTCAGCTTCCTGGACTTGCTTTCCACAAGATGCTCTCCCCTCCCCGTGCACCATTCCCAGTCTGGCACCGATCATCCCAAGAGCATCCTTTACAGAGCAGATTCTCCCCATCATTCAGACGACTCTGTGCCCAGCGCTCACCTCCCAGCTCAGACTGGGATCCAGCATCTCCCCCCTGCCTCCTGGGGGTGGGGTGGGGTGTCCCCTCGCTTTGTTTAGAGGCCAGAGGGGTTCGCTGGGCTCCAGGCAGGGGGTTGATCAGATTGCAAAAGCTCCCTGACGCAACCGAAGCAGTCAGTCACTCACACCAAATAAAGACCGCAAATTCTTGACATATTAATTGTTGGTTGCAATTTTTCATGGTGTTGAAAGACAGACGTGAGAGTACGCAGAAACCATTCCTGCATCTTTTTTTTAGTTCCACCCTGCCATTAATTGCGTGGACTCTGAGCCAAATCAGTAAGATGGCCTATTTTCTTTGGAAAACTGAGATGATGAAAACTATCAGACGAGATGTTCACGTTGTAATCTGAAATACCCCTATAATTCACTTTCCCATGAGAGAATTTAACACGTCAGTTTGCTTACTTGTCAACAAATCCCGCTTCCAGTTTGTCCACTGGCCGTTTCTTTACCTCGTGACCCACAGAATTAACTCTAATTGTGTTTTTTCACCTACAGAGCTAAGCAGAGAAGCAGCGGTCCCCGCCAGCAGAGGAGAAGCTGCTCTGCAGAGGTTCATCAAGGAGAAAGCCCTCTCCCCATCTCGCCTACCCCCGGGAATGGAGGGGAATTCATGTGCATAAAGCCCAAGTCATAATGAATCCAAACACCCTCCCCACGCTAGCATGACTCCCCCCCCCTTCCTAATTGTTATTATCTGGAAATGGCACGAGCACAAAGTGATCTGTCTAGAAAAATGTTTCAAATCCGTCGTGCCTTACGCCGTGATGTGCTGTGGAACCAGTTTAGAGCATACACACAGCTATGAAGTCGTGATTATTCAGCCTTCAACCCAGGCTGAGAGCTCAGGAGTCAGCTTGTTATTTGCTGAAAGCAGGGGGGGGGCCCGAAATTATCCGTGAATAGTTCAAAGCTGCAGTTAATTCAACATCTCTACTTTCAAAAGCAGAAAAATCACAGATTCCTGGAGTGTGTAAGCTTTTTAAAAATGACAAACTACTAACTGTCAAATCAAAGCAGCAAAGAGAAATCCACATGGCTGATAAGACAAATAGTTGCATTTTAAAGAGTAATTAAATATCACTTTGGAATATTTTGCTTGGAACTTGCTTCCCTGATAAAAAAAAAAAAATGGGGAGGGGAAGGAGGAGGAGGAGAAGAAGCAATCCACACACACCAACAAGCTTCTCACCAAGCAAAGGCTCAGGCAAACGCCGCTCCAACTTGTTTTGTTGAATTTTGTTGAGTTCAGGCTGCTGTATCACAGCCTCTCATACACTTCCAGTTTCCCTACATCCCTACATTTCACATCAAAAGTCTAGCAATTGGGAGCAGGCAATGGCTGGGTTGAATGTGGCTTGCTGGGGAGGAGGGTGCGTGGGGCTGGGGCAAGAACCCCCCTGGTCCGATCACCAAGAAGCGCAATATCTTCTGACTCAACTTAGATTAAAACCATACCCCAACTTCCACGCTGGGAGTGTTGCTGAAAAAAAACCAACCAGGAATGCAAAACAGAGCGTTCAACCCAGATGCAATTGAGGAGAAGTGAAACCCTACCCCATCCTCATGAGCTAACCCCACTGTTAAAAGTATGTCCACGGGAAAGGATCAAAAAACCTCCCAATTTCAAAACCCCCTGGACTCTCCCAAAACCCATAAGTGCTACCAATGATTTCGCAGTGAATTTCACGCAAGCTCCCTCAATACTAAGAAATACCCATAGGCAATGGTGCAAAGAGGGTCATTTCGTGTATTAAACAAGACCACAGTTTACTGCACTTCAAACCAAAATGGTACTGAACCGCTTGAAGAAGCCACCATCTGAAGGCAACGCAAACCCGATGTCAGTTTTTGGGACAAGGCTTGCAGAGCCCAGTCCAAAACCCAACCGTGTGTGTGATCAGCTCCTCCCCATCACGGAACTGGGAGGATTTGACAATGATGGAAAGATGTCCAAGGACTTTCAGAGCTGGCCCTGATGATGGAAAGATGTCCAAGGACTTTCAGAGCTGGCCCTCACGCACGGGCAATTACCGACTGAAGGACGCAATAAACAACATGGCAGATGACACACCAGCAAGACATTTAAAATACCAATTCTTCCCCGGGGAAAGCGCTCAGGCAGGCCACAGTTTGGGGAAATCCAACCTCCAAGGACGTCAGGGATGTTTCCACAACTAGTGCAGGACCTGGGTTTTATTCACAGTCCCCAGACTTGCTATCCGCTGGTAGCGGTGAATGCTTACGGGGATTTCACTGAAGGATTAGCGTTTTGGCATGAGAGATGGCTGCTAATTGTATGGAGGGTCACTGCAAAGCTGTGTAAAATACACTCAGAAATTATTTGGAAAAGCAGCGTCAACAAGAAGAAGAATTAGAGAATGTTTGGCTTTGACGCCGATAGCACGATGTGGCAATACTGAATAGCTTACTCCTCAGTCATAACTGAAGTTCACTCTGTATTTCTCCAAAATCTCACAGAAAAACACTCCATTGTTTTGTACCTTCTTTTGTGAAGCTGTTACATGTTCAGCTCCTAAAAGAATGCATTTTTTGGAGAACTCTGCACTGATTACTTTAAAAAGTAAAGTTGCTTTGCTTAGTTCTGCAACCTGAGAGTAACAAATGAAAATGTCAACCATGCATTTTTAAATAACATTTTCATTTCAACATCTGGATTAAGATGCCACAATGAAAAACAGCACACAGGCTTTTCTCTGCTCCTTTCATAGATCTCCCATTCTTATGTTTCAGAACCAGTGAGTTTCAAAGCAAACAAAGAATCAGTTGGTGCTGCTAATGCCTTGCTTCTTACTCAATAGCCTTATGTCATGAAAAGACCATATTTTTCAAATCTACATCTCCGTGAGCCAAAGACTTCATATACATTCCCACCCCAGAAATACAAAGTCAGGAATACAGCTGAAAGTGATTACCTAGATATTTTTATATGATGAAACTCAAAAGCTGCTTCAAGTGATGTACAAAATTCTCTGTTAGACAAATCCCACATCTGTGCTCACCACTTGCCTCCCAGATCTCAGCAGATGGCAATCTCAAAAACAAAAGTTATGAGTCCCTAAAATTTGGGGTATATCTTAAGCTGTAATCAAGGGTTTGAGGTTTTTTCCCCCCCAAAAAAAATTGTGTACAGTCTAATTTAATAACGTTTCCACCTCCTCCCCACCATTTCTTGTCCAAACTCTACCTACAAAAGTAGTATCTGGTGTCTTGTTAGGAAAGGCTCCTACAGTATGTGATCTTTTTAAGCAGAAGGAAAAGAAAAAGCTCTTTTCTTGGGAAGATGGGGAGGGAAGAGAAAACATAGTAAGTAAAAAAAATAAAAATAAAAGAATTAGTGGATATTTGTTGTAAAAGACTTCACAAAGAGACATCTGCAAACAAGCAAGAGGTTGGTCACGTTTTACCCACTGACCTTAAGAGCACCATTTTATTTCTGGTGCTGAGGAAGACGTACCCCCAACACAGAAGGGATGCTCCATTCGTGTCCAACTCAGATCACCCACCAGAGCAGTCAGGCCACTAAAACAATAAAATCCAAAGCTCCTTCTCCCCTCCTTAGGGCGAGACAGAACAGCCATCATCTTCACAGGAAGAGAAAGATCACACGCCTCTGCCACACCATCCAGCAAAAGACACATTTCATGTGAACGTGGGAGAAAATAGGCAGAGCAGGGTCCACAAATCCTGCTTTTAAGATAAAGAAAAACCACTCCGTCCCAACTGAAATGTATTTACCAGCATAAACAAGGAGAGATCCTCAAACTGTTTTCAGATACTTGACGGGATAATCACAGAAACATCACCAATGTGTTTTGCATTTATTTAAAACCAGAGCAAAAGTCTTTCAGCTCCAGTGGAAACGGATTTGCCTTCCCAAGAAGAATCTGGGCGACGCTCAAGCGGATGCGTAAATACAGTGGAAAGCAAACACAAAACAAGAGGCAAAGCACAGACCCTGCACCACCGCTGAGTAAGAGTAATTAGTAAAGTCCAGATGAAAAAGAATGAGGAAGACAACTGGGCCAAGTAAGTAACAAGTAAAAACAAAAGCAAGGGCAGATAAACAACAGCAAAAGATAAGTTGCTTCCCTCCCAGCAGAGACCCACAAACAGCCTTTTCTCCTCCAGCACCATGACCCTTCCTTCTCCCACTCCTCCACGGACCCATGTGAAAAGACCTACTCAACAGAGAATGTGCCCCATTTTTTTTTTTTTTTTTTAGCAGAAATGGTGTCCCACAGCAACACGGCACAGCAGGAGAGCACGCTCCTGCCCTCCTCCAAAAGCCTGCATGCCATAAGCCTTTGAAGAACACCCAAATTCACTCCAAGGGTAGGTGGACTCTGCAGCAGAGATGGTCTGGAGGTCACCAGGAGAAGTCTGGGGTCCTCCCGACAGCAGGCGCCGGCAGACATCAGGGCACGTAGACAGATGGGGGCTGTTTACATTTCCAAGGTTCCCAGTAGCAGTCAGGAATTAAAGCTGTTATTAAATCAAACCCTCCCAGAACTTGAGCAGCTGTTCATGCAAACAGATAACAACAGGGTGACATTAAACCAAAAAATCCCAAACGAAACAAAGACACGGAGCAACATCTCTCCCCCATGTTCGGCTCAGCAACGCCAGGCATTATCGGAAGACAAATCAATTATCAACAGCTGCAGAGAGCTACCCGAATCCGGGGCTGAACAGCTTAATTGAGGGATGTGTATCACGAGTTAAAGGCCTCCAATCTCATTTGGCACGTTACGGTTTTCGCTTCTTGAAAGAAACCCCAGTAATATGGCTGGCTGTGGCTCAGACAGGCATTATGCCATCCTCCTCATTAATCAAAGGCTTTCCCCACGTCCAGATGTTTGCTGACTTGTACGGCTTGCTTTTATTACTGGTTTGGAGACAGGAATCGCTGTACACTAAAGTTACCCAAATTCAGCTGGTTTTTGCAAAGACGCACAGGCTGCTGCGCCCTTGGTAACTGCACCCCGGCATTATTGAGTTACTGAGGCATTCAGCAAAGAGTGGCTGTTTTCTTTGACAACCCATACTGCTTTCACCAATAACCATGAGAGAACAATGCCGTTTTACTTTTAGGACTGTGGGAATTTTTTTTTTTTTCCTGTAAGCCCAGAAAGGAGCCTGCTTTTTAAGACCTATCAACCTCCAGCGCTTGGAAAGGGGAGAAATGTAAAGAAAACACAGAGCACACCAAAGACAGACAAGGCACACGCTGCTAAATGTCTCAGCAGGAAACCAGGACCGTAATAGCCCTATTATTCAATAAATCCGAGCAACAAAAATGATGCTATAACTGATGTGGGATAGGAAGTCACCTCTCTCCAAAGCCTGCATGATCTCTGATAAATTAACCAAGTCTCCATGGGAAGCGTTGCCTGGAAGGGACCTCTGGAGCTCTTTGAGCTTGCAGTCACCAACACAAGACCTCGTTGACCACAGCTTCACCCAGCCAAACCCTGCAACTTCCCAAGACCAGGCTCCACAACCTCTCCAGGGACTCAGGCTGAGAGCTTGGGGATGGAGCCCACTTCCCAGCCTGATGTTCCCTTCCCACCTCTCTCTCTCTCTCTCTTCTGCATTTATAAGACCCATTCCTTCCCATAAATCGATATCATTCTCTGATGCCTCACATCGGGTTCAGGAGTAGCCTTTAGTGCAAAGGAAGCATAACTCAAAAGGACTGCCTACATTTTTCTAATGCTTTTGTTTTTAAACAAATTAAGCCCGTGAGGTACTGAACATATGCTAGACGTCCCCAGCTCCTGCTGGCATGTTTTTGAAAAATACGAAGTTTGTGCATTTCTGGAGAGTCAGGTCATTAACCTGACTATTTAAAAATCAGCCTATTATACATGGAAACTTCTAACTGCCTGAACTACAGGTTATAAATCTCCTGTTTAGAAATCTGATATCCTGACATAATTGCCCTTTATAACTTACAAATAGGTTCTCTGTTATCCATAGATTAAGCTTCCTCCAAAGCCACATCACATCTGCTTAGTTTTGAAAATATACAGCATGAGCTTCAATTACTTTACACTCTGCACAAAAATAATCCTGAATTTAACTCAGGGTTTCTTGGAATAAGAATTTAAGACCCCCATAATCTTTTTATTTCATGTTTTCTTGCAATCTAACAGATGGAAGTATTGGCCGGCACATAAAATGAATGCCACCTTCCACTTCTACAATTTCCCAGACATTTAACTACACTGCAGAGGAATTTTTAAAGCAAATATGGCAAGCAAAGAAAAAAACCCCACCTAAATAACCTGCAGTGTTCTGGAGGGAAATGGCCAGCTACTAATTGGAACTGCAATCTTTCCACGTCCCTATAGGAAGAAGGTTTGGTTTTAAGGGCACCGGAATTAAACTGTCATTTCTCTGAAGGATGAAGCTTCTGTTACAACTCCCCGTGTTGATGAAACTGATCACAGACCCTGAGCTGAGCTGATTCCTGAAGCTCCCAGTCCCTGGACTTCAAAGGGGAAAACTGGGGGACTTCAGCAACACCATCCAGGTGCACGGCATTAAACAAACCAGCTTTTGCAGAACCAGTGACAAAAACCTGTAGCAAAGCAGCCAAAACGCCAAGCCTGAGCTTCAAAATAGCTACGCATCTTCTCAGCAGAGGGGACACTACACGGCGCAGCCAACTTTGCCTTAAACGACTCCTTTGCCTAACGAAGGGCACAAAGTGCTGGCAGAGGTGGGTCTGGAGACCTATTCGGGAAGAAATGGCCCCTCTTGTCCCAACGTAGAGTTAGACACGGACACGGGGGATGCCCGAGGGGGCTCGCGGGTACCAGTGTTACCCCGATCCCCGGTGAAGCGGAGAAGGCACCGAGCCAAGGCTGCTTCCCGACCGGCGGCCGCGATCACCCGCCGGAAAGATATTTAGAAAATGGCACAGTGGGGCACCATCTTTTTAATTCTTACTCAATAGCTTCCAGAGATTAGATTTGTAAAGGCTTTTTTTTATTTAATCCCTCTTTAAAAAAAAAAAAAAAAACAACAACAACAAAAAAACCTCCCAACGCTGGGAGCTAGTTGGGATCTGGAAGCCCAGCCTTCGCCTTCCTGTCCCTCACAGCCTTCCCTGTCTGCGTCTCACAGAGCGCTTTTTGTCTGATATCTGTCTTTCCAATTAAACTCTTGGGATGAGGGGCTGTAACTTGTGGAGTGTGGGCCACGCCAGCCGCTAAACCAAGAGGGGTAACGAACGCCATCGCACCAACTCGCCCGGCAGCTCCCAACTCCCTCCTCAACCACCTCCTCGGCTTCCCTCCCCACGGCTACTGGAAGCCACGGCCCCTTTGCTGTGCCCAAACCCACGCAGGAGCCCCCCGCGGGGGCCCCGTCCACGGTCCGCCCCGAGGCCTGCGCCCCGAGGCCCGAGAGGAGCCGGGGGGTCCCGGCTCTGGGCTCGGAGGAGAGGCCACCGACACGCCTCGCCCGCTCGCCCCGCTCCTCCGAGGGACCCCCACACACACCTCCCGGGCCGGGCTCCCCCCCACCCGTGGAAGGGAACCGGAGCCTGCGGGCTTTCCCCAACCGCAGGAGCGGGGCGAGGCGGCGTCGCCCCGCGGGACGGCAGCCGACCCCCCCCCCGTCCCCTCCTCCCCTTTCCCCCCGGTTCCCCCCGGGAACTTTCTGGAAGGCGCCCACCCCGCACCCCGAGGGACCCGCCCCGAGGAGCCCGGGCGGGGGGAGGCTCGGCCAAACCCCGCCGCCCCCAGACAAAGCCCGGGGCGCGCCCCCCCCCCTTGCTCCCCGCACCCTTCCCCCGCCGGCTCCCCGGTCTCACCTTGCGGTGCTTGTCGGCGAAGGGCAGCGCCAGCCAGGGCATGGCCCGCACGGCCTCCTGCCACTGCTGCTGCTCCTGCTCCGCCGACACGAAGACGATCTCCAGGCGCTGCCCGCCGGCCGCCGCCGCCTCCCCCCTGAAGCGCCCGTAGAAGGCGGCCAGGCTGGCGCCGAGCTGGGCGCAGGAGCCGCCGAGGCTGCAGCCGAAGTAAAGCCCCACCAAGGAGACCCCGCGGGCGGCCAAGGCCGACACGGCCACCTCCTCCCCCTCCGCCGACACCAGCACCTCGCCCAGCACCTCCGACAGGGCGCCCGCCATCCCGCTCCGCTCCGCCGCCGCAGCCGCCCCGCGCCGACCGACGCCCGCCCCCTCCCCGCCCCGCCAGGGGGCGCTGCCGCACGGCGCCCGCCTCCCGCACGGCCCGGCCCGGCCCGGCCCGGCCCCCTCCGCTCCCCGCGGGCACCGGCGGTCACCTCCCACGGCGTGTGCCCTCCCCACGCGTGGGTGAAGCCTCCCCTGGGCCTCAGTTTGCCGGGCCCGGCTTCCCCCGGCAGAGGAGAAGGAAGGATGGCCGGTGGCCACCGCACTGGCGCTGGCCTTGTCCCCACCGCTCTGTCCCCGCTGCCAGGAGCCGGGGGTTGCGGGAGACCAGCTCGCCTTCACCCCGAGATGTCCGTCCTGCAACCCACCCCAGCTCCCTGTGCGATACCCGCACCCAGCTGGGACACTCGTGGGACACCCATGGAACACTTGTGGGACACTCTTGGGAAACCCATGGGACACCCGTGGGACACTTATGGGACACCCATGGGACACCCCTCCTTTAAATCCCTGCCCGGAAAAGGGCGGCTTCCAGCCGGCTCCCTGGGTTGAGGTAGCGCCGGGTTTCACTAAGCCTACAGAAGGAGAGCCCCCGACTTTTGTCTTTTGTTTCCAAAATCTAAGGTAAATAGGTGTTTACCCTTATCAATGGCGATGGGAAAAACCTGAAAGCCGATCCAGAAAGTGTCAACACAAGTAAATTGGGCTGCGTTGAATTACCCTGGCTGGCTGGCTGGCATACAGAAAGGAAACAAAGCATAAACAGTGACATGCAAACCAGGCTATAAAGTGCATTTGCTCTTTGCAACCGCAGCTTGTAACCTGCAAGCCCGCAGAATCCACCGCAGCAGGGATCCTCAGCCCCTCCAGACTGACATCCGTCCCTCTGTCCACGCCACAGGACCTGACCCGCTCGCCCCCACCAGAAAACACGCACCCTCTGTTCTCACACACCGGGTCGAGCAAAATAAACGTGTAAGCTGAGGCCAGAGGATGGATTTTGGGGGGGGGGGGCTGAAGTTTGAGGAGTTTGGTTTGGAGCATCCGCACCTGTCCCCGGAGACCCCCAGTGCTGTGATAACGTGTGGGCAGCCCAGTGTGGGCTCAGGTTGGACACCTCCACTTTAATTTCGGAAAGAGCCCCAAACAGGCCCTCTTAAATCTTGCTACCTACTGTAAAAGACACCTTTATTTTTACAACACTTCCTTATTTGGCTTCTCATTTGGCGTCTTATTGTTGATGCTTCCAATTGCATTTACAATCGTTGTATAGCATCCAGAGCCATTAGGGGATGCTTTATAAATACAATTAATTATCATTATTATTATTACAGTTTTACAATCTCTCTTTTCTTTTGCCAAGACCTGCTCCCTAGAGGTGGTTCAAAGCAAGAGGAGTTTTGCCTTGTTTTTATTTGTCCTGTCTTATCTGCCTTAATTAAATTTTTGGGCTCTTCAGGGCAGGGAAGCTATTTTTTAAGTCTGCGGCCCTGAACTCGACCAACCCATGTGGCAATATAAATATTCCGTTGTAAAAATAATATTTATGGCTGCAGTTAATTGGCGTGGCCCCATTTTTAGTGGGCAAAGCAGAAGGAAGGTGCTCCGTAAGAGAGAAGAAACAAAGAGCATTTCTCGCTCTTAAAGAACAATAAAATAAAAGGAGGAAACAGCTGTTCTTACCGGACAACACCGCCCCGTGAGGTGTGACTGAAGGGAGGTTAAACCCTGTGAGTCTCACAGGGCTCCCGCTGCGGGTGGGTGCGGGCTCCCCAGCGGAAGCGTGGATTCGGGATGCCGGTTGGAGAACCAACTTGAGATGGTGGCATTAAAAAGCCAGGATGACATCACGGGGCTTTTAATAAGCAGTTTGTTGTCTGTAGAGAGTTAGCATTTCCCTAACTGCTCTTCGGGTTTGGTTTGGTTTCACACACACACGCACACACAAATGCTGTTTTTCACACTTTGGCTCGGAGATACTGTATTTTTTTCAGTATTTAGCGAGGCGCCCGCGGGGCTCCAGCGCCACCTCCCGGGGACCGGGGCTGCCATCGCGGGGCGGCGGGGGGGCACCGGCACCTCCAGCCCTCACCGGGGCCTGCGGTAGGGAACCGGCAGAGAAAACTCCTGGACCAACAGCAGAGAGAACAGCCTGGTTCCTCGCCGTCTTTGGGCTTTCTAGGGCACAGAAGGAGCCCCCGTTAGTCGCCAGCAGACCCGGGGCCGCGGGGATGGGCAGGCAGCAGCACACAGTGAGGGATGGGCAGCGATGCGGAGGCACCGAGGCTGTGAGATGCTACAGTTCTCGTTGCCTCCTTGTTTTTTTAAAGAGGCAACTGCCTTACGGACACATTCCACCCACTGTAAATATCGGGTTGGAGCCTCTTTATAACCCTTCTTACAGACACATGTCTGCACTAGCAAGCTGGGACATTAAATGGTGTGAAAAGTCCTGTTTATGTGACTGTCCGTGCCAAAAAGTAGCAGTTATGGGCAATAAGGACACCCAGGATGATTAAAGACCACTGCCCACTCCCAAATTCAACCTTTCTGGCCATTGTGTAACCACAGATCCTCTAACCATTTCAGTGCAGCAGCTGTACCACCAGCCAGCAGCACTTAAAACATTCTTAGACATGTTTTTTGACATTATTGAACATTACTCATACCTTGGAGACACAGGGAGCAGTGGAACACTGATCCCCCTGCATCTGAGGAAGCCACATCAATCAGGAGGATGGACTTCAGAACACTTAGATGGGGTTAAATAGAAAAAACATCTCTGTGTACCCAGCAGAGAGGCTACCCTGCAGTAAGGGTCACTCTAGTCTAAACTCATTAGTGTGTTTTGCTGACGCACTTAATGTTTCCAAAATACAGTAACATCCTTCACAGTCCGACCATCACGCAAGGGGAGTTGTCTGAAGATGGCTCTTCTGGTTCATTCTCCCTGTTGACAAACCCCAAATCTGTGTGCTGTGTCCACTGATGGCTCTGATCATCCGCTCCTACGCTGCGGCACCTAAGTAAAAACTCATTTGGCTGCAAAAGGCTCTTTATTTTTTAATTTAGCTGTATTCTGCACTCCACATTGCAGAGAGGGGAGTGAATTTTCCACGGTATCTGGCCATCAGCCAGCAGCAAGGACTCGTAAAAGAAAGGGACACTCTTCAAACAGTCGAGTGTTTGACATAAATCCATTGTGTTCTGACATTTTTCTCATTTGGTGGCTCTTAATCGCAATGGTTCCAGACACGGTACATTTGTGGGATTTATTTTAGTAACAGGATGTTGGCTGCATTTCAGAATATGGACATACATATCTAGAGAAAGACCTGGGTAGTCATCCTGCTGGAAATCCCCAGAAGAAAAGCCCTAATTCTGCTCTACAGATGATGCAAGCGACTGCAATCCTTCTCGCCTCTGCTGCTGCCTTCTTCTGGATTCACATCAGCCTCACTGAGAACCACACAGGGCAGGCCATCTGTCTGCTCCAGATGGTTTGTAGCTGGTCACACATTAACTCCTTTAAACAGGTCTGCGTTAAGGTATGAACCTTCCAAAACGCTGCTCCAAATTCACCGGAGGTCTGAAATGACTGAGTTCAACGATGTTATGCTCCGAAGGAATTTGACCCTTCCAATTCTTCCAACTGATGTTGCAATACTGTTAATATCTGGATTGCTGAGGGCAGCTTGGTGTGAGGCTTAGTGGTACCTTTGACCCTCCCCATCTGTCGGGGGGCTCTGGCAGACGAGCCCTGCCAAATCTTGCCGGGCAGTTGGCAAAGTCCCCATCTGTTGTGCCACTGACCAAGGGAGACCTCAGGGCAACCCCACACTCATCAGACCAGGTCCTGGGGTGCCTGTGCCATTTCCCAGCAAGACTGGAACCCACATGTGATCACAGAAACAGAAAACAGCTCTTCTGAAAGTAAATACAATTGATTTCAAACAACAAAACACAAGAAGAGGATTTCAGTCACAGACCATCTATGTGTGTTTGGCTCTCTATGGGCTAGTCCATGGGTCCTGGGGCTGGGAGGTAACATTTCTCCCCTCAACCTTTTTAAAGTTCCCCCTGTTCTTTTCAAAGTCCTTTCCCCCAGGTTTCTGCTTGATTCTCTGCCGCCTCTTTGCCAGCCCAGGGTATTGATCTCAGCAGGGTCACAACTAAACTTCAAAGGGACTTACACTTGTGCTGCTTGTTGAGGACCCCGAATGGCACCACCTGAGCCTTGTCACTTCCCCTCCTGCCTCTGCATGAGATAATGGCACTGCAGGAATGCCCTGGCCATCACACAGCCGTGCTAGTGACAGCAGCCACCCCACCAGCCAGGACATGCACTGTTCTCTGCTGACTACTTCTACTTCTTCATAGCTGCCACTAAAGTCCCATCCTGAGGTTAGCACAGTCACCCAAACACCCACTGCTCTACAGGCCACAGAGGGAGGGAAGGGTCATGGAGAGAAGCACCAGCCCCAGCTCACCAAACCCTGCACAAAGCCAGGCCATCTGGAGCAAACGCCAGTGACATTTGCTGCCTTTTACCCAGCACAAAACCAGAGTGACACCTTCTCTTTCATTTCTTCATTTTCCACCCTCAGAAGACGGTGGTGGAGGTTTGCACGCTGGCTGACTTAACAACAGCACAAAAATCCCCATTTAGCCTCTTTTCAGTGGTGCTGAGCAGTCCCATCTGCAGCTGAGCACGCTGGATGGTGAGTGCTGAGCACCCAAGGCAAGAAAGCCCTCGAGTCTCTGAAATGTTGATGTAAGAGTCTTGCTTGAAGTGTCTGGGACTGAAAACGTTGGCCTCAGGACATTTCCATTCTGCAGTTTGTTTCTCTCCTTTGCCCCACTGGAGAGGAGCAGAGTTTACCTGAGCCCAGCCTGTGCCCTCTGCGAAGGACATCAAGGTGGCCCGAGCCACCCAGGGCAGGCTACGGTGATGGGAACACCACCGAAGGAAGAAGAAACTGTTCCAAAGTTAAAATATGCTCCCAAACTTTACAGTGAACTTTAACATTGTTCTTTCCTCATCTGTGAAAAGACTTTGGTGATCTGTGAATAAAATTCTTTGGCTACGCTGAAACAACGTGTTTCTTGAATTTCCTTCAGGTAAATTTTGCAAGTTGCTCTTTCCGCCTTGACTACGGCCAGAACCAGGAGGAACTCAAGACCAAACTGCAGCAGCAGCAGGCACCCTTTTGGCCTGAAATACCCTGATTTCATCATGGCACATAAAATCAGAGTGGCCATGACTCACCACTGCTACTACACAATTTTTCATGATGTCATGTTATACCTGAAGGGGCAAGGGGGTAAGTGAAACATTAACGAGACTTTACATTTCTGAGTGGTGACACCACAGCTATAAGGCACCGAGGCAGCATTTAAACAGCTGTAAAACCAAGCCCCACTTTCCACTGCAATTTTCCGTGCATTAGAAATAGATTTGGTTACAGCTACTTGGTTACAAGCACCTGCACTTGGGTAGAATTTCATTCCCGTAACAACCCAAGCTCCCACCCAAACCAAAGCTCTTTCTTGCCAGGTGCCAGGCAAACACGGCCCATGGCCACCCCAGCCAAATGTGGGGTCCAGCAACCCCCCTTCAAACCTTCACACCCTGGCAGCTGGGATCCAGCCTGTGGGGTGGGAATGGCTGGTTTAGGGGGCCATCCCCAGGTCACCCTGTTCATGAGGTGCTGGAGGAGGCAGGGATGCCCCCTCCCAACGTTTTCACAGACTGATGGCAGAGGGGACATCCCTTTGGTCCTGAAGAATGGGCTGAGATGTCCCTGCCTTTGACAGGTCCCTATGGTGGGGCACCCAGCCCACAGCCAGCACATGGTGGGTCCCAAGCCATTGCTGGACAAGGAGGTCCCCAGTCCATAGTTGGCACCTGGCATGGGGTTCTTTTGACCACTGGTGACCCTGGTCAATGTGCGTGGGATCCTCAGTTCTTTACTTCAAGGGTGGCAGAGCCCTGGAAGAGGCTGCCCAGAGAGGTGGTGGAGTCTCCTTCTCTGGAGACGTTCAAACCCACCTGGACAAGTTCCTGTGCAATCTGCTCTGGGTGGACCTGCTTTGGCAGGGGGCTGGACTAGATGATCTCCAGAGGTCCCTTCCAACCCCATATGATTCTATGATCCCTGGGGGGGTCTCCATCCCATAACCAACATGCAGGAGGGCTCTCTCTTGGTTAACGAATAGGGGGTCCCCCCTGCTCCCTTCACAACAGGGATCCAAGTCCCTCAGGACACGTAGAGGAGGGTCCCCAAACTCCCCTTCCCCCGGCTGTTGCTGTCCAGCCCGGTCCGTATCCCCCAAAACTCAGGGTGGGCTTTGTCCAACACGTGGGGAGAGGATCCCCAGCTCCTGCCGACCCACGGAGGGGTCGCCAAGCCCACGGATGCTGGGGTGGGCGGAGGGTCCCCAGCCCTAAGCCGGTGGCACGGAAGGGACCCTGCCCTCCGGTGCAGTACCGGCCCGCACCGCCCACAGCCGGCAGCACCGCGGGGCGGGGAGGCGGCCCCGGCCGTCCCCATAAGGCGTGCGGGAGGCGGTGGGGGCGGCCGTAGCGGCGGCGGCGGCGGCGGGGCCCATGGCGGCGGCGGGCGGAGCGGTAGCGCGGTGCTTGCGGGGCGCCCGCCGCCTCCTGCCCGCGGGGACACGGCGGGAGAGCTGCGAGCTGGCCCGGCTGGCGGGGCCCGTGGTGAGAGGGGGACGGGGACACAGGGATCGGTTTGGGGAGGGGGGGACGGCCGGGGCGTTGAGATGAGGGGCCGGGGATCGCCGCGGGGCTCGGGCGACCGGAGCCCGGCAGCGTGTCCCGGTCACCCCGGGCTGTGGAGGGGCCCCGGCTGGCACCGGGGGCGGCTCCGCGGCCGGTTGAGCCCTGCCCGACCCTGCCGCCGCTTGATCCCGGGGCTTCCCGTGCCTTCCGTGTCTGCTGAAGTCAGAGCTGAGATTAAAAGGCCACCGTTCCTTTCTTAATTGTCACCCACGTGCTTACTCTCCGCCACCGGAATTCCTGTTGCTGTCCAGCCCGGTCCGTGTCCCCTGCTCCATCAGAGCCCGGCAGCTGGATGTGAAAAGAAGAGCTGGGCATGGGGAGGGACAAGCTGGGAAACCAGTCTGCACCTCCAGCACTGCCCCTTCTGCGAAGGGGAGCCCTCATCTTTGAGTCTTCTACTTTGAAGACTTCTACTCCATCAGGAAATAAGGAGCAACTTATGGAAGAGGTTGCCCAGAGAAGCTGTGGCTGCCCCATCCCTGGAGGGGTTCAAGGCCAGGCTGGATGGGGCTTGGAGCAACCTGGTCTGGTGGGAGGTGTCCCTGACCAGGGCAGGGGGGTTGGAACTTGATGGTCTTTATGGTCCCTTCCAACCCAAACCGTTATGATTCTCTATAACTGCTGAACTTCTCATAGATGCCCTCCCTGACATCAAAGCACTGATCTGCTGTGATCTGGCAGTGGAGGAAGTATAGAAGGGTTTCAGTTTCTGTAGCTGAGTACATTGGTCCCAGCTCAGTCCCCTCAGCCATTCCTCCTGTGGCAGAGACAGCTTCTCTGTGTGCCCAGATAACCTCAAAACCAATCCTGCAGCTGTCATTAGTTAATTCTCACTTCATGTCAAAACACTGAAACAATCACGGAGGTATAGACCCTCCTGCCAGGAATACTCACAGCAGGTTGAACATGCCTGGGCCTGGCAGGAGGACTGCATCTGCAGGCAGTGGTGGGAGATCTGGAGAAGAGAAGGTTTTGTCTGTTCTTCCTCTGGCCCCCCAGGAGCTGGTCTCCAGCAGTGCTGGGCTCTTGGCTTGCCATCTGCTGGGTGGAAGGGAGTATGAGCAGACCCTGGGCATGGTCCCCAGATGTGCCTACACTTCATTGGGTATAAATGTCTCTGGCTCCTACCATCTGGTTCTAGCTGTGCCATGAGTCTCTGCCTCAGACGCCTGTAGAGGGGCCATCCTCTTGCCAAGGGAAAGTGAGGTCTGGAGTGCCATCTCTGCCACAGCATCCTCTTAAAGTCTTGCTGTAGCCTCTGGCAAGGAACAAGCAGGCTGGACTTGGCATCTCTCCAGGAGGAGAGGACACTGCGGTTTGGGAGGAGAGTTTTCCCCAGATGAAAAAAAAAAAAAGTTTGATTTTTGATTTTTCCCTGTCTGTTCATCTTTCAAACTGGAAAGGAGGATTTCTAGTGAAGCCATTAAGCTACACGCAAACAAGGTCATCTGCCAGATTGGCTGCATAACACCAAAATACCACAGGGCAGGTAGAAACCTGCTTTGAAAGACAAGGCCGTGGAGAGCCCGTGTGAGTCCTAGAGCTGGCTCCTCTGCCCCCGCAGAGCTGGTGAGCAGGGACGGGTTCCCAGAGCCCTGGCCTTGAGGCGAGGTGCTGCATTGACAGCAGGAAACACGACTGTCCATAGTCCGACTCCTGGGGGAAGGGTGGTGTTTCTCAAGTCCTAATTGGTCCTCATCTCACCTTCTTCCTCCTCCTCCTCCCATCCTAGTTTGTCGCCCAGCTGCTGGGGTTCCTGATCAGCGTGGTCAGCTCCATCTTCTGTGGTCACCTGGGGAAAGCCGAGCTGGATGCTGTGACGCTGGCTGTCTCCGTATGTATTATTGATTCTGCTGTGATTTAAAACACAAGTTCTGTGTCAATAAAAGAAGGAGGAAAAAAAAAAACCCAAAGCCTGTAGGAATGGATGTGTGAGGACTCTGCATATAAACACAGCCTGATGCAATGCAAACCACATCCACCAAACCCTTCTTTCTTTTGCCTCAAGCACAGACAGGAGACAGAAACTGAGCAGTCAGTGGCTGTGCCAGTGCAAGGTCAGAGTCTGGGCAGGGACCTGGAGCCTGTGACCAGCTCTCTGGACCCACCAGACCTGGGGCTGTGCATGTGGCTAGGAGCAGCACTGTGTTTGTGGATCCTTTTCCACACCAGACAAGAGAAGAGGCTGTTTAGCTTAACCAGAATGTGTTATTCTGAGAAATAGAGAAGGGCTGCAAACCTCCCAAAAAAATCATAGCAGAACTGCCTCCCCACCCGTATGGGAGGGACATGGTGCTTTTGGCCAGGTCCCCTGTCACACTGCCTTCCAACTCGACTGCCTTTGTCTTTCTTTCAGGTGATCAATGTCACAGGCATCTCCATCGGTTCTGGTTTAGCCTCAGCATGCGACACGCTGATGTCCCAGGTCAGTAGCAGCTCCCCTTTCCCTTGTGCCCGCCAGGACTCGATTGGTGGTGTCTCACCTCCTGTGTGATGTGGGCACAGAGAGCAGGAGGATGGCAGCTTCCAGCCAGCACAGGACTGGAGCCTGCTCCCTCCCTGCAGCTCCCCAAGGGAGCTTTGGGTCATGCCTGGGTAGCAAAGGGATATGCAATCCACCCAAGAACCAGTTAAACCCAACCAGCCTGGCCACTAGCCACACTAGCCACCTGCAGGGTGTGGGAAATGCATTTAATTAGCCAGTTGCTGCCTTTTGGTTCCCTGTAACGCTCACCTTGGTCCTCTCTCCTGATTCAGACGTATGGTGGCAAGAACCTGAAGCAGGTGGGCACCATCCTGCAGCGGGGGATCCTCATCCTGCTGCTGTGCTGCTTCCCGTGCTGGGCAGTCTTCATCAACACCGAGCAGATCCTCCTGCTCATCCGACAGGATCCTGAGGTCTCCAGGTCAGGGGTGAGATCAAGCCCTCCTGGATCAGAGAGTTTGGCTGAAATCAAGTCTCCGCGAAGCTTGAGTACAACACTGCTTGGCTTGGCTCTTGCTTTGCTGTTTCATTAATTGGGGAAACAACTCTCTTTCCAGGTTAACTCAGGTCTACGTGATGATCTTTATTCCAGCACTTCCTGTAAGTTGCTGCTAAAGATGTTAGAAGCTATTTTTCAGTAACATTAAGGGAAAGGAGGGAGAGTCTTTGCTCTGCAGATCCCAGGGCAGCAAGGTTTAGGGTTTTACAATGTGCCCCTTGATCGTGGGCCTTAACAGATGTGTATTGGCCAGCAGCTGCTGGACCAGCAAACATCCATCTTGCCGTGCAAAGGCTTTTACTGCAGGCCACGTCTCTGCACAACACATAACTGGTGGTGGACATTGGAACCAGGGGCTCCAGGGCTCATTCTTAGCCCTGAGATAAAGGCTGCAGCTCACTGTTCACACGCACTTTGTGAACTCACTATCTGCTGGGCTCTTGGCTAGTTATGCTGTCTCTCCAGAGAGACTCCTCTAAGACACCTGGGAAACAAGTGTTTGTAGGTTAATGTTTTCTTCCAAAGTTTCCAGGATCTCTTGTGCTGATGAGGAAGCACAGAACATTTCCCATTTGGAGATGGATTTCTCTTTCCCAGTGGGAATGGGAGGTGCTTTTTTTTTTTTAATTCTTGGGGTGCAGCCAGTGCTGGCAGATGCCACGCTTCACCCAGAGCAGAGGAGCAGGGTGTCGGGCAGCTTGCCTGGCTGGGGCATGCTGAAAAGGCAATGGGGTGAGCTGAGGGGAGGACCTGTCTGTGAGTGTTAAATGATGGCTGGCTGTTGAACCATAGTGTGGCAGTGCTGATGAAACAATCCTGGTTCTTGCAGGCGGCGTTTTTGTACCAGCTGCAGACAAGATATTTACTAAGTCAGGTATTGTATAACTAGCCGGGTTCTGGGCCATAAATTAAAGGTATTCCCAGGAACATGGATAAAGCTGAGGATCTAAGCTCATCCTGTCCTGGGGAGAGCTGGGCTGAGGAAAGTGTGAGGCACAGCTCTCAACCAGACCTGCAGGGCAGGAAGAGCTTATGGGACCCACACTTAGTTTCCTCCATTTCCCCACTGCTACCTCCCAGCTCTGCATTTTGTTGATTGCCCCTGAGCCCTGCATGCTGCCTTCTGCACCTCTGACATAATCCAGCTTCACCTGAAACAGGAGCAACCTTCTTGCCCTTCTCCCTGGGCACTGATGAAGGTTTCCTCTGTGTTGGCTTGATGGGGACTTGGGTGATGCTGGGAAAGCAGACTCCAAAGTCTTTCCTTGGCTTCCAGGCGATCATTTTGCCTCAGGTGTTGACCGGGATTGCAGCCAACATCATCAATGTGGCCATGAACGCCTTCTTCCTATATGCGCTGAAGCTGGGCATGGTGTAAGTGTGAGCAGAAGTGGTGACAGCCTCTCTGTGGGTGCAGGGGGATGATTTGGGGCTGTGGTGGTGTCCTGGGTGCCCAGTTATGCTGCTGTCTGACCCTAGCCAACCACCTTGGAAAGATAAGGCTGGAGGGATCTGCTCCATATCTGCAGCAAGGCTTGCCTCCTGCTGCTGCTGAGGAGATGGTGAAGCAGAACATCGTTTGTAATTTGCCTGTTTCTCTCCCCAGGGGCTCTGCCTGGGCTAACACTGTTTCTCAGTACACCCAAGCAATTCTCCTCTTCCTTTATGTGTGGTGGAAGAAGATCCATGTGGAGACCTGGGGAGGTACTGCTTATAGCTTAATCCTTCAAAATACCAGTGTCTGGCCCTGGAGATTTGGCTCTGTCACCAGCATCCACGGTGTAGGTCTGACAAGGGGACTACCATCCCCTCATGGCAAGTAGATGCTGTAAGTGGTGACCCCCCAAGTACATTCTTGCTGATCATCCTGACTCAGGAATACACCATGGTACAGCAAGACTAGGCTTAAATCCCGTGAGCTGTGGCTTGTGGTTGTTGTTCTCGGGGTCCAGAAGAGCATATGGTTCCCCTTTGGGGGAGGAGAGGGAGAACATGCGTTCATTCAGCTTCACTTCCTCTTTGCAGGTTGGACCAGGGACTGCCTCCTCGACTGGGGCTCCTTTATCCGGCTGGCGGTGCCTGGCATGCTCATGATGTGTATTGAGTGGTGGACCTATGAGATTGGGAGCTTCTTGGCAGGCGAGTCCAAATCCTGTTTTCCCTCTGGTTCAGCAGGTCATCTTCCAGCCATGCCTGCTCTGATGGCTGCCTCTTGAGTGTGTCCCCAGAGAATATCCTGCCAGCAGCCTCCTCGCCTGTAGGGCTGGTTCTGCAGGAGGCTGCATGTGTTAGATGGGAGCCACGTAGTCACTGTCCTTGTCAGAAAAGGAGAATTTTTAATTCTGACCTAATGAAAGAGGTGATGAATCTTTTCCAGGGCTGCTCAGTGTGGTGGAGCTGGGTGCACAGTCTATCATCTATGAGCTCTCCTCTGCAGCGTACATGGTAAGGCTGGGCATATTAAGGCAAGATCAGCCTGGGAGGAGCCCCCAAACAATGGCCCTGCAGGTCAAGGCTGGGGAGGGAAGCCAGAGTGGGAAGCAGGAGTTGGTACCTGACAGCTGATGACTCTCAGGCCTGCTCTGTAGCTGCTCATCCAGGGAAAGTGCTGCAGATGGACAATCCCTTTCCTGCAGCAATGCCAATTTGCCCCAAATTCCCTGCTGGGGCAGAAGAAAATTGCTGCAGGTTCTATTGCCCCTCACCTCCTCCTTGTCTCCTGCTATTCAGGTGCCTCTGGGCTTCAGCGTGGCTGTGAGTGTCAGAGTGGGCAATGCCTTGGGATCAGGGGATGTGGTGCAAGCCAAGACCTCCTGCATCACTGCGTTGCTGTGTGCAGGTCAGCCCAGGTTCACAGGGGAATAAAGGAGGGGGACTTCCTGCCCTTGAGGCAAACAAGTGGACTGTTTCTCTTTCTTTCAGGAGTTTTTGCTGTAGTGGTTGCAATGTTACTGGGAACCCTAAAGGATGTGGTGGGATACATCTTCACCAATGACAAGTGGGTTAACAGTTTTCTTTTGAGTATTATTAGCTTCTTGGAGGGAGTGATTTCTATCCCAGGAGCTGCTCGGAAGCTGCTGATGTAGTTCATAAACTTCCATCTGGCAATCCTGTTCCCCAAGTGTTTCTCCCCTCCTCCCCTCATGGATGCTGCTGACACTGGGACACTACCATGGTGGTACCCAGGCTGCATCCCCCCAGGCATCATGGGCTGGGATCAGGCTGAGGGAGATGTGTCAGAACCAGAGTCCTTTGGGACCAGGCCATGCTGTTTTCCCTGACCAGTACGTACATCTTCCCAACAGGGAGATCGTTACCTTGGTGTCCAAAGTGATGATCATCTTTGCTCCGTTCCACTTGTTTGATGCAGCAGCAGTGAGTATTCCAGCATGTGGAGCGATTCCCTCTCTGCAGGTTTGGGGTGCAATGGAGAGTGCAAAGCTGCCTCCTAGCTGGTTCTTGATCTGTTAAAATGATATGGAGAAGCTGTGAAAGCAGCTGCATTACCTGTGGCACCTCAATGTTCCCCTGTGCTTGTAGTCACCCACTGTCATTGCTGCAGGACAACCCAGTTCTCCTCTTCCCCCCTGACAAAGCTTCAGGTTTTTATTAGTTTGTCAGAGCAGCACCCGTGAGCAGCTGGCTCTTCAGAGATGCTGGATACTCACGGCATAGCAGCAGCGCTCATGCAACTTGTCAGATAGTGTCCCTTGATCGAGGGACACTGTCCCCCTGCCAGCCTTTCGGTGTCTGCAGATAGCACCACGTTCTGCCCCTTGGTCAGCAGCTGGAACCAGAGGAGCCCTGCACCATGCGCTGTGTGATGTGGCTTTAGTCCCTCTTGGCTCTGTGGGACAGTGCTGTGGCTTCCCCATACACAGGGCCGTGCCAGTCCCCAGAGTTCCTGTGGTGGTACCTTCTGTAGCACGTGCTGTCCCATATATTGATCCCTTTGCCTGCTTTCCTTAGGCGACCTGTGGCGGCGTGCTGCGAGGCACGGGGAAGCAGAAGATGGGTGCTATCGCCAACGCCGTCGGCTATTATGCCATTGGCCTTCCCATTGGCATCTCACTGATGTTTGTGGCTAAGATGGGGGTGGTAGGTACGTGTGGCCTTCATTTGGCTTTGTGTGAGCTGCCAGCACAGCTTCTGCTGGGCCAGACCCTGTGCTTTGGGTAAAATCTCAGTCTTGGAACTTGTGCTCAGATCTTCCTTTCTATCGGTGGGGCTGGACTGCACTCTGAAGCACTTCGCTGAGGCAGGCTCTGAGTAGTCCCCATCAAATGGGGGACTGAGATGTCCCAGTAAATCCAGGCTTGGTTCCAGCATAGGACTATGTCTCTTCTTGAAGCCCCTCAGGGCAGCTCTCCCATCAAGACTGGGGCAATAATCTGACCCCACTGAAGTCCTTGGCAAAAGCAGACTTTCCTCAAGCCCTCTCTGAAGTAACTCTCCATCCTGCAGGCCTGTGGGTGGGGATGATCGTTTGCATCTCTCTGCAAGCTCTTTCCTTCTCGGCTTTTGTCATGCGCATGGATTGGAAAAAAGCTGCTGAAGAGGTGAGATTTGTGTTCTACTAACTCCTAAAAGGTGAGTTTCTCCGATGAGTTCCTGCCCCACTACAATGCCACAGCCCTCTGGAAGGAGGCAGAAGTGAAATGGGATCTGTCCTTGGGGCATCAATTTGGTGCTGACCATGCTTGTTTTGGGAGGGTGGAGGGAGGAGGCTCAGGTTTGCTTGGCTGGGCAGGACACCCTTGCTCTGAGACCAATTCTTCTGTGTGTTTTCAGGCTCAAGTCCGAGCTGGACGGAAAAAGCAACTGGAAGATGTGAAGTCCAATGGCACAGCTGCTAACAAAACAACTGCTGTGGGTACGTAATCAGGCCCAAATTCTCCACCCAACCCTTCCTTTCCTTCACAGTCACGGCAGCCCTATCTGTCCTGCAGGCCTGGGTGGCTAGAAGGAGCACAGTGCCTGGTGTTGGTTCTAGGCCAACGGCACTTCTCCTGTGCTTAGTTATGGTACATTTTACCCAAATCACCACCCTGGCTGCTCCAGGGAAAAGCCTGAACTGCCAGCCAGTGTCTGCCTTACCTGGGAACTCGTGCTACTCTGCTTATGGCATGTCCTGGTGTCCCCAAGCCTTGGGAGAAGACCCTCAGGACTGTCACTAGTCTTGTGTAGCATCAGACAGGGTTCCCCTGACTTTGCAGCTCAGCTTCCCTGCAGCCCTCACCTCTCTCTTGCACAGATTACATCTCCCTTGACACGGACACCGTGGACACCGTGGTCCTACCTGAGAACATCGTGGGAGGCGAGAGGCAACCTGACCACCAGCTCATCATGCAGGAGGAGCCTGCTGTCATCTCTGCTCCTCCTGCTCTGGTATGGAGGGCCCTGATCATCCGCCGTGTGCTGGCTGCTGCCACCGCCGTCGCTGTCCTGCTGGTGGGCATACTGGTCCGGCTCCTGACCGGCAATGGCTAGAACCAGTGACACTGGGGAGATGTGCACAGAGCAGGAGGGCACGTGGTCATGTCCCAGGAGGATGGTGTGGGGGATGGAGTTCCCCCTTCAGTTCCTTGTAAAGAGTCACTTTGCTCAGTTTCTGATTAACTCACAATGTTTTATCCCACACGCGGAGTTCTTAAAGGGGGTGAGGGTGCAGCACCTGGGAAGAAAGTGCATGAGAGCTGGTCTGTCCTGCACTGCACTGGGATGTCACTGGTGACAAGCGGGACTCTATCCTGGGGCTGGCCTGGGAAGGAGACAAAGACCTCATCCTGCTTCCTATTCCCTGGGGGCATTTGCCCATGGCATTTGCACATGGCAGAGGCTCTCGCTGTCCACATCATGATGTCACCAGGTCTGTGCCATCATCTCGGTGTGGCAGAGCCCACTTGCCACCTCCACGGCAGCACACAGCAAGGCTGGTCTCGTTAGAAGATGGCTGAGTCCTCTCCAACGGCTGCGGGGGCATGGGGGGCTGGCTGCTGGCCCTGCTCCCCCTGCTGCGTGGCAGGCACGGGGCCTAAGGCAACTCTTCTTTGCGCTTTTGTAAGGTGGGATTTTGATACAATAAAGTTTTCTGAGTAAACGTGGTATGAGCCTGACCCCGGGTTGTTGGCAGGACTAAGCCATGAGAGGAAAGACATAGTTCTTGCACCACGGTGCCCAGGGTCTAACCTACGCTTTGGGGCTGGCCCTGGGTGCAAGGGCAGCCAGGGGCTTGTTTGAGCTGGGCTCGCAGAGGCACAAGAAGGGCTTGTGCACCTCGTCTGCTCCCACACCATTGCTGAGCTGCGTGGGAGAGGGTGGTGTGGGGCACAACCCTGCAGGTCTGCCAAGGAAGGACCGTGTATCTTAATGCAAATGCCCCCAGCACTGCCTGCCCACCCCTGCCCTCAGTGCCAAGCCCCTCAGGACCAGCCCCAGGCTCTTACCTGCAGCTGTGTGACAGCAGCGAGGCCACTGCCTTATGGCCGCACGCTAGCCGTGGGTGGGGGGGTGAATACCACTTACAGTGGGGGCACAGCACCTCCCTGCCACCCCACAACTCTCCTGGCAAATGGCGCTGGCTGCCTGGGTGCTGGCAAAGGAAAAACGTGACCATAAAGGAGCTTGAAACATCCACCAGCCCCCACCTCAGCAGCCTCTGCCCAGATGTGGGGAAGATGTGGCAGGCTCTGCCCTGCTCAGAATCCCCCCCAGATTTGGGATGTGACCCTGGAGGAGGGTGACTGCCTCACTCAACCCCATCGCACCGGTGCCCACCTCACGAGGGTCTGCACCATGGTGGCAGGTCCCCTCCGCCCCCCCTGCCCCTCACGGGGCCAAGGCAGGACACTATATTTGGCCTGGCAGAGCGGTGCCGGTGAAACACGAGGCTGACAGCTGGAGCCAATGGGGCCAGCTTGTCTTGGCCGCCACCGGCCGTGATGAGAGGGGCCGAGACCAGCAGCAGCCCCCGCCACTGCCAGCAGCCGCTCGCAGAGACCACACACGGACCCATGGACCCTCCATCGCTGGTGGAAGAGGCAGACAACCCTCCAGCCCCACAGCCTGCCGAGCCACGGCAAAGCAGGAGAGAGGTAGGAGGGTTCAAGGGGAGTGATTTGGGAAGTCTCAGCCCTTTGCACCTGACATCCGGGCTCCTCCGCGGTGCACAGGACCCTCGCTGCCCTGTCCTGCCCCCCTGCCCACACTTCCCATCGCTGCCCCGGCAGCCAGTGGTCAGCTCGCCTGGCCCCGGCTGAAGTTCACCCCACGGGTGGTTACACATTGCTCACCCTGAGGAGGTGGTTTTTAACCGAGCGAGGAGGAAGAGGGTTCTTTCACTCTCCCCCCCCGGCCCCTTCCTCCGGGCAGAGCGGCAGCATGAAGAAGCAGGCGGACCTCCCCGAGGAGAATGGCTTCAGCGAGGCGATGGCCACCGGCCAGCACGATCTCACACCCAACAGCTGCGGGAAGAAACGCCGCTGGCTTCGGTGCGTGGTCCCGGACAACTTCTGGGAGGACGCGAAGAAGCTGCTGGTGCTGGCGGGGCCGCTGGTGAGAACCTCGGTAGGAGACTGCTCCCCCCAGCACGGCCACCCCTACTCACCTCCATCTCCTCTTCCCCTCCCTCAGATCCTGATCCAGCTGCTGATCTTCCTGATACACCTTGTCAGCTCCATATTCTGTGGCCACCTGGGCAAGGTTGAGCTGGCTTCCGTCACACTGGCCATCGCTGTAAGCATTCCAGGGGGCTGCTCCCGTGCCGGGCACCAGCTCCTACCTGCTCACTCTGGGATGGGATACAGACAAGGACAGAGGAGATTTCAGTCTCCTGTTTTTCCTTTTAGCTCCTCTCCCTACCTAAAAGTCCTAAATACTCACATTCGCTCTTTGTTTCTTTTAAACTCCTGTTTCTAGGTTATAAATGTTACTGCCATCTCTGTAGGTTATGGTTTGGCTTCGGCATGTGACACCTTGATATCACAGGTGGGTAAGAGGTGCTGGCACTTGTCCTGGAGACATGGGCTTTTCCAGCATCGGCTGATGCTGCCCAGACACTGCACACAGCCCTGGCTGCACCTGTGAGCTGGGGAAGCTTATCCCCAAGCAGCAATCCCTTAACAGGGAGCTCCATGCTCCCCTTGAAATACCAAATCAGGGCTGCTCCACACTCCACGGGGTCCCTGTCCCCCCAGCACTGGTGTGCAGAGCCCACCCTCCTCTCGCCTTGCAGACCTACGGCAGCAAGAACCTGCTGCGCGTGGGGGTGATCCTGCAGCGTGCCACCCTCATCCTCCTGCTCTGCTGCTTCCCCTGCTGCGCCATCCTCATCAACATCGAGCAGCTCCTGCTCCTCATGCGCCAGGACCCCGAGGTCTCCAGGTCGGGGGGCCCAGACACCGCTGCCTCATCCCTCCCTGTTGTGCTGGGTCTGCAAGGAAGGGGGGGCTCACTAACTGTGGCTCTCCTCTCCCCCCAGGTTAACCCAGCGCTACGTGATGGCGTTTATCCCTGCTCTCCCAGTAAGTCCCTGTGGGCACCCTGGATCCTGGCCATCCTGCTCCTTATTTTCCATCACAGCAGCAGAGCCCCTGCTCAGCGCTGGCCTCATCTCATCCACCAATTTCCTTTACAGGCGGTTTTTATGTATAGCCTGGAGACAAAATACCTGCAGAACCAGGTAGGTCCCACCACCCTTACACCCAACAGAGGGTTCATCCTGGCTCAGGTCTCCCTTTAACCATGCACCCAGGGGTTTCACACTTGTTCCCAGTGGTGAGGCAGCACTTTTCCTCACCACTGCCTGGGTGCCCTGGATCAGCTCTGACCCTGGATATCACCCCATCCCATGGCACCATCACATCCCACCTCATACCTAGTTGTATCCATCTGCCTGGTCGACCTTCCATCATACTTCCCCAAATCAGGGATTTACCTCCAACACACTCATTTTCCAAGCAGGCAATATCATCAGAAGTTTCTTTATTTTGCCTGGGAAAGCTGCGGAGCAAGGGGGCTGGTGGGCACCTTCTCATCTCTCCCAAAGCTTTGGTGAAGGTGCTGCAGCCCCCATCTCCTCCCTCTTTGCAGATGATCATGTGGCCGCTGGTGCTGAGCGGGATTGTTGGCAACGTCGTCAACGTCGTCGCAAACTGCATCTTCCTCTACGTGCTTGACTTGGGCATTTCGTGAGTAGCACCCGCATCCTGCAGAGGGGAAAACACAACACCTGGCAACAGCAAGGAACTTTTCAGAGATGTTGGCTCCTCTAGGCATGGCTGAGCAACCAGCGCTTGCCGGGGCACAGCAGGATGTTACGCTCTGGCACCCTGAGGCCAGTAAGGCGTGAGCAGGATGACAATGATGACCTTTCTCATTTCCTTTGCAGGGGCTCAGCCTGGGCCAACACTGTTGCTCAGTATTCGCAAACCATCTTCTTGTTCCTGTATATTATCGGAAGGAAACTCCACGTGAAGACCTGGGGAGGTAAGAGCATCTCCCCAGCTTCCTCTGGCTTCTGACATACACAAGTATGTGTGAATCTTCCACCACTTCTACCAGAATTTCTTCTATCAGGACTAATTCTGTTAGTCCTGAGGGTGAAATATTAACCTCAGCCCGGTACAACCCAGGAATGTGGTGCTGCTTCGGTGGCAGCACATCATGTGCGAGGGTTGGCAGGGCACTGAGCTGGGCAGTAAACATTAATTCTGGAGAAATGATACTTTCTACTGAGGCTTTGTAGGTTTCAGCCCCAAAGCCGGATGCACACAGACGTAAGCTGAGGTTGTCCTCAGATGCTCTGCTCCGGCAGGGATGAGTTGAGGGTTGCACTCTGTGGCCTGCAGGAAGGCATCAGCACCTGTACCTGCAAGCTCTGCTGCTGGAGGTCCTGTGGAGCTGAGGAGCAGTGCCTTGGTGGCTCTGCAAAGAGGAACAGCACCTCCACCTGCCTCAGGTGCTCTTGAGCACATAGTGGCCAGTCTGGTCATCCATCAGGTGACGTTTCTCCTCTCTGCAGGCTGGTCCAGTGAGTGCCTGCTGGAGTGGGACAGCTTCACCTCTCTGGCTGTCCCCAGCATGCTTATGATATGCATTGAGTGGTGGACCTATGAAATCGGGAGCTTCTTGATAGGTGAGTGGAGAGGGGGAAGCTGCAAGGAGGTGGACAGGCTGTGACCCAGAGCGGCATCTGCTGCTCTCACCCACAGCACTGACCTTCTCCTCTCCCCCAGGCCTGCTGAGCGTCATAGAGCTCTCTGCCCAGTCCATCATCTACGAGGTGTCCGTTGTGGCTTTCATGGTAAGGCTGGGGGTTATTATTTCAGACCAGGGACAGCCCCAGGACAGACACCCAACAAAAATCAGCTCCAGCAAATCTCGGTCTTTCCCCTCTGCCCTTAAGCCTCTCCCTGCATCTCCTATGGAGATGTTTTGAATTAAATCCTGAAATCCATCCCTGTCTCCACCGGGGGGGTTATTCTGCTGCCATGGCCCCATTACCTGGACACACACGTGAGCCTCAGCCCTGTGGTTACAGATCCCCCTGGGGCTGGGCACGGCTGCCAGCGTGCAGGTGGGCAACGCGCTGGGCGCCGGCGACATCGAGACGGCCAAGAGATCCTCCTCCACCAGCCTGCTCTGCACAGGTCAGGCCACCAGCATGATGGAAAGCCTTCACCCAGGCTTCTCCTAGGCATGGCAGGACCAGGGAGCCTTGGAAGTCCCCTGGCTGAGGCACACGCTGGTGTCCCCTGCTCTCTCCCTTTGGCTGCCCCCGAGCTCCCCATCACGGGCCGGGCTCGGCGCTTTGCTGTGTTTTTCAGGGGCGTTTAGCATAGCCATGGGGGCCATTTTAGTCGCCACGAAGGACATGCTAGGCTACATCTTCACCCCTGAAAAGTGAGTACCACCGGCTCCCAGCCTTCGGTGCACAGACCGTTTGGTTCCTAAAAGCAATTGTTGGCTCTTCTCTGTCCCCAGGGAAATTGTTGACTTGGTGGCCTGGGTCATGCCCGTCTACGTTGTCTTCCACTTGTTTGAAGCCATGTGTGTAAGTCTCTTGGGGTGCTGCTGCTTTTGATACAGGACCTCGGTGCTGAGTGGCAGCATTGCAGATTGGTTGAGGGTCCCTGAGGCCGTGGGTGAGCAGGCAGAGCTGCTGGGGTCACCCCTTAGAAAACACCAAGTGCACAAGCTGCTGCCAACCCACAGGACCGGGGAGGGACACAGAAATAACCGGGCAGAGGCGGGGGAGCTGGTTCATCACCAGGATGCTTCACCAGCCCCGTCAGAGGCAGCGTCAGAGCCCTGAATTTGGCCAAGGTGGTGCTCCTGGACCCAGCCCCTCTCCCTCTCCCCGGCAGGGTGCCTGCAGCGGGGTACTCAGAGGCATAGGCAAGCAGAAATTTGGTGCCATCCTCAACGCCGTCAGCTACTATGGTGTGGGCCTGCCCCTGGGAGCCGTGCTGCTCTTCGTGGCCAGGATCGGTGTCATAGGTATCGACCCCCCAGCACACAGCTCTGCGTATCCCCAGATCCCCTGGGGGGGGATCCCCCATCCCCCCAGCTCCACTGATGGCTCACATGACCCTCCTGCCTGGATCTGCTTCCCCCTACCTGGATGGAGACTGGGCACACCGGGGTGGACCCTGCAACTACTGAGACCTTTTAGTTGTACTGGGGAAAACCAACCGCTGCCAGGTCTGCTGGGCAGCCCCATAGCAAGCACCCACAGCCGCCCCATCCCCATGTCCCTGCTAACCTTGGTGACGTCCCCTTTCTTGACTCGCTGTCCCGAGATGCCATCTGGGTTGGGTTTGGTCCAGCCGTGGTGCCTGACTGACGCTGGCATGCCCTCTGCAGGCCTGTGGCTCAGCATGCTCATCTGTGTCTCCATCCTCTGCACCTGCTTCATCGCCTACATCTGCCGCATGGACTGGAGGACAGCGGCCGAGGAGGTAACCTGGGCACCCACCGCATCACAACCTGACAGAAGCTTGGCTGGGATCACAGTGGGATAAGACAGCATCGTGAGCTTGATCCCTCCTGGTGCCCCCAGCAAAAGCCAGTGCTCCTGAGTTTGGGACTGTGGCCCTCCCACCCATGCACTCCATGGTCTCAAGGTTTCCCTTGTGCCACCCTTGGCTGGGCACATGAAGCACAAAGCAGATGGGCTGATCGAGGTCTACCTCAACCCTACCGCCCTAAGATTGTTCTTGTGCCCCAACAACTCCAGGGTTCCCACCAGCTAGCATCACTTGGTCATTTTGGGCATCTTTCAGCTGCAGCACGGTGCCATTTCCAGCCAGACAAACCCCAGGAGAGACAACACATTGCCTTTGCTTGGTGGGGACTTCCCACACCACCAGCTAAACCCATCACGTTCCCTCCCCCAGGCTCAGCGTCGCGCAGGAGTGACCCAGCCACCGCCAGAGGAGCCAAACTCAGGCCCTGATCCCTCCTGCAAGACACTTCCTTCTGGTGTGGGGCCAGCCCCACCACCCCATACATACCCCCCTGCCACAGCAGTGAGGGGGTGCATAGGTAGGGCCAGGAGCTGGGCACTGCAGTGGATAATGAGTTTGGGTCCAGGAAGGGTTAAGCCCAAAAATGTGGGTGCATCATAGTGCTGGTGATGCCCCCAGTAACAATAATTACAAGGGTGGGTTCAGGAGAGTGATGGAAGCTGCTGGGGGAACAACTTGGAGGGATGGGGCTCCCTGGGGCAGTTCTCACCTTGCAGACACCGGGTCCCACCGAAGCTCCACCAAGGGCTGGAGATCTCCACACTCTGGGCTGCTTGTAAAGCACTTCCAGACCTCAGACAAAACCCTATCCTCAATCCCCCCAAAAAAGCTCTCAGTGACCCTGTCCTGTTCTTGCAGCGGGAGTGGATGCACACAACAGCGTGGTGCTCATGGGCATCACCAGGACAGAGGGACTCACATACCAGCTGGAGACACAGGAAGCCACTCCTGTCACCTCCCCTCCAGCCACCGCCATGGTCACCAAGGAACTGATCATCCGGCGGGGGCTGGCAGTTGCCACAGCCATCACAGTACTTGCTCTTGGCATTGTCATAAAGCTGGTGACCAGCAAGCACTGACTCGTGCCAGGGACTGTGGGGACTTTGCTTTGGGGGCAAAAGCTCCTCCTGATGGATGGACGTACAAAGCACAGACCAGGCAGCGAGAGAACCCAGCACATGCCTGTCCCATGGGAGCCAAAGGGTTCCCCGGCAGCATTTGGTGGCATCTGCTCAGCCACCACTTGGGAACAGGCCCTGTGGCTGCTCTGACCCCCAAAATGCTGTTTGGGGTGTGCAGGTAGCCCTGTCCTGCCTGCACTGCTGGCCATCGCCTGCCGACCGGAGCCAAGCACAGCCCAGCTCACACCGCTGCTCTGCAAAAAACACCAAATAAAGAATAAACCCAGCTGAAATTCAGGCTGGCTCCTTTGGGAGGGGGCTGAGGGCAGGGGAATGTCCGATGCTGGGGGCTGCAGTGAGCCCGGGGTTCTTGTGGGTCTTGCCCCAGCCCCAAGCGGCCTTTGCAGTTAAACAAAGGTTTTATTGAGCAAGGCAGCTTCCAGTTACAAGCTTGGAGGTAAAAGACTCCCAGTAAACCAATAAAAAGTGGAAATTCAATTACACGTGAGATGGCTGGCTGCTCAGCCGAGGCCAAGGTCTTCCCCAGGCCTGGGACTCTGGTGGCAGCAACGCTGCTGTCGGCACACAGCCCCAGATGCAGTGTGGTGGTCCCTTGGCGCTCCTTGAGCTCCTTGGGCAGAGCATGGGCACAGCTCCCAAAGCCTTTGCTGACACCTCAAGGTGCCTTTGTGCACCTTGGAGGGCTAAAGGTGGTTTCCCCCTGCAATGAGACATCACCTGTTCAGTTGTGAGCCCTTTGGAGGACAGGGTGTTGCAGGTTCTTGGAGGTTCTTTGCCTCTACTCTTGGCAGGCTGCTGGGGACAACCAGCCTGGGCTGTCCCCTTCAGTAAGACCCACATTTTGTCAGGCTTATTGCTGGTATGAGACAGCTTTCTCATGCAATGTGTTCCATTGACAACAGGCTCAGCAACAACTGGTTTTGTTCCAATACCCTCATGACAAATAATTCCTCCGTTCCCCAGAGCTTTTAGATGGGATCCTGTTTGCAAAGCAGGGCAGATGCTGCCTCCTTCCATCTGCCACCACTCACTGCTGAGGTCTGAACCAATTCCTGTGTTGCAGCAGGAGCTGGGACCTTCTGCTCGGGGCTTCTCTGCTTTTGGTGGGTTTCATTTGCTTCTACCTCTTCAGTGCATTGGCTGACTTGGAAGAAAAGAAATTGCGGCAGAAAAGAGTTCAGCACTAGGACTGCAAGGAGTGAGTGGCTGGTCCGGGGTGTTGCTGACTGTTCATCACCCACTTCATCCACAGGACACCATCTGGAGAGGCACAGAAACAAGGCTGAGCCCACAGGGAGGGAGCAGAGCCCAAAGAAACAGGGAGATGGAAGCTGAGATCCAGCAGGAGCTCAGGGGACAGAGCTGGGAACCCACACTCATGCAGACAGCAGATAACCAAAGCTCACCTTTGCCACCACCACTGACACAATCCCCAGCAGGGCCAACATGACCAGACCCACTTGTCCCTTGTTAAACTGCATCAAGAGGAAGAGCTTGGCCCAATCCACCTTCTTCTGGCTGCCAGGTGGGTACCGGAGTTTGTTCACAACCTCCATCTTCAGGTCCTTGATCAAGCAGGCGCGGTGATGGGAGAAGGTATCAAAGCTGTGCTTGCCATGGTAGGCACCCATTCCGCTATTACCTGAGGGACACAACCCACCCAGGTCACACCATGCACAGTGACAGTGGCATTTCCTAAATAAATTCTACTTGTCAGTGCCCAGGACACAGGGAAAGGTTGTTTGTGGTGCTTCTCACACCCGGAGCAGCTGCCTTGCTTCCCAAGGGTAGAGAAGCAAAAAGCAGCTTTAATAACTACCCAGAAATAAGTGAGGACTTGAACTGGTGCTGAAGCTCACTGCCTTGAACTGGTGCTCAGGCTGGTTGTGTGAACCCAGCCTTGGAATGTTAATGGCACCAGGCATCTCCTCTCCAGGGCCAGTCCTGCTTCTCCCACAAAATTTAAACTGGGGTAGGGGACAGGAGGAACAAGCAGTGGAACATAAGGAGGACATTCAGCAACCTGCCATCAGAAACACCCAAGACCTCAGCCCTCCACCCACAGCCAGTTTGTCTCTGCCACAAAACCATGAGCCTGACAATTACCATGGAAACTCAATCATCTGCTTGCCCACAGGCAACTTCACCCCATTGCCAGACAAGAGGAGAACCAGAGCTGCAGACAGATGTGCCAGAGGGTTTTCCTCTCCACTGGCATCAACACTGCTCTGACCACTAATGAGCCTTTCTACAAAGGTTACCACCAGTGAAAATAATATTAATGGGAAAACACAGCTGAAAGTTTTCCTGAATTGCCAAACACGGATGATGGCATCTGGGTCAGAGGCTTCTGGGAGACCGAGACCAGACCTATGGGCTGGAGCAGGGACTTACCCACACCGCCGAAGGGCAGATCCGAAACCAAAGCGTGCATGAAGATGTCATTGGCCGTTACACCGCCGCTGGAGGTCTCTGATATCACCCTTCGGATCAGCTACCCAGAATGAGAGATGGCACAGAACAGAGGGAAATCAATATGGGCCACGAACACCATGGCCTTCAGCAGAGGAGATGGGTGTCAAGGTGATGCTTGCGTCTTTGTAGGGGCATGCTGTGCCCTGTTCCTTGAGAGAGGCTGGGTTTATATAAATTTATCACAAGATCTGCCTTGCTGGAACAGCCACAAAATGAAGAGATTCCATCCAAAAAGGAGAGGTCAGAGCCAGCAGTGCATCAGCTGGAGCTTGGGGTGCTCCTCAGCCCTCCCACCCAAACCGCCTGGGGTTGTTGTGTCAGAGCAGAGCGCTGACCTAAATTCCTGACCTGGCACAACAGAGCGTGGAGTGCGGGCAGAAGACACGCAAGGAACCAGCAACCGTAAGCATGGGCCAGCCAGCCTAGGTACAAAGGAAGCTGTGCAAACCCAAAGTCCTGCAGCAAGAGACTGGGAGCCCCTGGCAGCTCTGGGGACACTCGTGGTCCCCTGAGAGACAAACGCTGAGATTTAAAAGGATTCAAAAGAGAAGCCAACACACACCCTCTGGGGAGATGTGCCTGCAACTGGCCACATTCAGCATCAAACTGTGAAGAGGCACATCTGCAGGAGAGCACAGC